>CAJVOY010000080.1:270687-455413 GCA_911197225.1 Penicillium salamii | reverse complement strand
GATTCGCTGGTGGTCACCCACCCAACTACTAACTCACCGGCGTGTGGCTTATGTGCAGTCAATAGTTCGGTGGGTGTCGCCCGGGTGAGTTTAGGGTGAGAATCGCGCGACTGGGGGTGACAAGGGCGAGTGCGCTATAGACAGGGTGAGAATCCGGGTGAAGATTATCCATGTCGCCCGACCACCGCATTGACCCTTTCAGCTGAACAGTACTGAATCTCATTGGATCGTGTCGGTTCACTTGAAACGCTCAGCATCTTGGCATCTGCACATATCCAAAATGGAAGGATTATACCTCCAGTATGCAAGTTGGCCGTGCAATTTTTAAACTTGTTCTACTGCCTAGGAACCTATGAATACTCAGTGTATACTGCTACCTAGGGCCATCATCTGTAGGACCTAGGTCAAGCCCACTCTAGTTAATGCTACGAGGAGCAAAATCACTTCTGGCTGGCCAGGTGGTATCGGATCAGAGGCACAAACCCATTATGAAATCAGATAGCGCGAACATTTCTGCTGAGAAACAAGAGAAAACCGTCCGACATGATTTGTGAGTTAGACATAGCCGCGAAGACACCAAATTTACCGGCGCTAAGAAGAGAGACCCTGTTGGTCAAGCCTGGGCTTTCTCAGAATGTGTGAATCGTACAAAGAACAGCCAGCTTGTGGGCGGCCCCACCCCGTCTTTTTCTAACTATAACTCCATCCCTAAATGAGGACTCAAAGAGACAGACGATCATGAGCACTCTCAAGGAACTCAACACTGAGTTCAGTGAAATTCTCGCTCAACTTGATCGTGTGCTCGACAAAATCGAGAGAGAAATTCCATTCGAAGACCGTACAAGTTACTTTAATCGTCTCTGCTCACCTAAAAAGTATACATTTGACAGACCTTCACGCATCAGAAGCCAAACAGAACAGGATGAGATAGCCATCGGTGCGTCTCAATATAACGATAGCTCGACCGAAAATAACACTGGGATCCACTTCCAATCCATTTCAGCCCATGCCTCACCAACCAACGATATGGGTAAGGATCAGACACGCATCGAAATTTCTAGTGGGCCAACAAGTGGAGGTGTCGTGGCATTTGTAGTAATCATGCTTTTTGAGGATTACTATTATTAGGGAAACGAGTTCCTAATAATATGCATCACCTTTATTCCGACATAGAGTATTGCTGCACTAGCTGCGGGATGCATTTGTCTCTTTGTATGAGCTGGATTATGAATCTATCATTAAACACCCTGTTCGTAGCCGAACATCGACATTTGGTGATTAGGAACCAGGAAATCTGGACTTGGAGGTATGGAACGTTTGAAGAAAGAGATAAATCCTCCCCCATTGAAAGCCATTTCCCCAGGCAAAGCCAATCAAACAGCTATCGGCCCCAGCATTATAGGAATTCTCCGCGGCCCCGGCACTTCCCAAAGTGGGATCTTTCAAAGTCCGGTATTGCCCATCTCTCCATCCACTCGCACTTAAGGATATCCTGCGCAGTTGGCCGCTTTCCTGGCTCAAAAGAAAGCATCGACTGCAACATATCCATAACAGCAGCTTTTTCTTCTATGTCAAAATTTGAAATTCCGGCCTGTTTTCGTGGAAGTTGAATGTGCTTTGCAAAGCGGTCTTCCCAAGACCTCACCTGTCGACCTTGATTTGGTTTTCCACTTTCATCAAAGTATTTGTGACGCGCCGCCCATTTCTCCCACCACCGTAGGGGTAAGTTTCCTCGAGTGTCAACCTGCTCGGCTGTGATATCATCCGGCGTGGCAAGTATGTCCTCAAATAAGGGGCGCTGGCCGAGTATTATCCATATGGAACATGCGAGTGTCCAGATATCAGCTGAAAATGAAAGGCCACATTGTGGCTCAAACCGAGCTTCAGGCGGCATAAAGGACATAGGGGCGTGCGAGCTATATCGGTACTCTGTAGAGGGTCTGTATGCCTCTCCAAAATCACTGAGAAAGACTCTAGCTTCTGGAAGCGAGAATTCCTCCGAAGCTTTTCCAAGCCAGATAGGAGGGACGACGCTAGATGGAATACTAGACTCAAGGGGCTGACCATCAAAACGAATGACTGGTTCTGACGCGGGCGAACCGTATTTTTCGTATAACTCTTCAATCGAAAGCTTATCGAAATCAGCCGGGAGGCATAAAAGCATATTGCCGACGTGAAGGTCTGATATAATTGTTGTGTAAGCATATGGTTGTAAAGTTATGAATGATGGTGACTAACCTCCATGAACAACGCCTTTACTGTGGATGTACTCGACGGCTAGCATAAGTTGCACAATAAGCGAGCGAGCTGTCATGGCCTGAAAAATGCGTTTGTATGACCCTTCTTTCGCACCCGAGACACTGCACATTGCCAGATTTGTCACATGGCAAGGGTGGGTGCCATTAGGGCCATGGAGGACGAATCTGTCTTTGATAGAGGGTATCTTTGTCCTCCCTGGGTGTTCGAATGGAGAAGAATAGTTGAGGTAATTGAGGATGTCCACCTCGCGATCGTTTGAATCCGCCGTTCCAACTTTCACTGCCACGTATGAATTAGACTGATAGTCACGGCAAAGCCATGTGGTTGAATAGGCTCCGTAGCCTAGCTTGTGGGCGACTCGGTATCGAGATTGAAGAACATCTCCTATCAGGATAGGGTGATATCCACCAGACTGGTACTTTTCAAGCCTCTCGACTTCTTCTATCGGTACATATTTGAAGGGGATTGGACCAGAGTCAGCACTAGACGAAAAGTTCTTTGATTCCATGAATGACTTGCATGCAAGTCCGCCAGCAGGAGTTTTCCAAGAACAAGAATAGAAGAGCAACGAGGAAGATGTTTGGTGAACGGACTGTTGACGAAGCCGATATGAAATTTGTGGCCTGAGCACGAAAGCCATTACCGGACAAATTGAGCTCAGTAAATGATAAGGCGGTGAAGATCCGATTGATTATGCCCGCCACAAGGTCATCCTTTGAAAACTGACTGCCCTTAGCTTGACGTATTGGGTGCTTGGTAGGTGATAAGAAGACGTCCAGAGCGCACGGGACCCGTGTTGTCTTAGTCAGTCGCCGCAGCAACCTCCAGCTTGGAACCCCGCGGACCAAGCGGCTAGGGAAATCACGGAATGTTTAACGCTACCAAGCCACAATCCCTCATGGCAGAACACAACTTCCACTGGATGGCCCAAAAATCACTGGAGAGGAGAATTCGGGTATATATTCATATAGTGTATGCCAAGCCCCTATCATTAGCCAATTAATTACCAGCGCCTATTCAGAAGTTGAGCTTTTCCTAAAACTAGTTTTGATGAGACTATCACTGGAATATACGGTAGCCCCGCTGTATCTGGATCGCGATATACTAATATAATTTTGTTCGCGTGCAATTACAATCTCGGTTGCACTATCGGACCGAACGTAACTCTAGACCTGGTGCTTGCAAATAGTAAGAACCATATATCGTGATTTGCTGGTTGCAGTGGGGCCCAGTATTAAGAACAGAATGTTAAATGGTGAAGCTGGCTTTGCAATTCTCACCCAAGTAAAAGTACAGTCTGCTGCAATAGTGTTTCATTAGAATGATGTTCACTGTTGCTCTATTTGACGACAGTCGGAGGTTTGGCAATGTATGGTACCAATCAGCTGTATGTTAACTCTCTTAGATGACAAAAAAGGCAATATCAGCCTTGCGATAGACATGCTAACGAACAATAATACGCACGCCTGTATGAAACTTCAACTTCCACAGTCATAAGATTTATAAATCCATATATTCGTGTATATTCCTGACGAGTCTTACTAGCCATCCTATCAACCATTATTGAATTCTCCGGGAAAAGCGCCCATTGCAAAGCGGTTTTGCAGGTACAGCTATCACCGCCCCTGGTGGATTCTCGCCACTTACCAGTGTTCGGTTTGTGCCGACCGGTTGATACCCTTCAAGATCCAATTATTTTGGTTATTCAAAACCTAACCACTACCAGCATTTGGAAAGTGACCATATCCAATTTCCGGAGCAACATCTAACTCCATTTCAGAAGGCCATACCGGCTTTCCATTCGACTTCAAATGGGAGTTTGACTTCGCCCCCGAATGAGTCGCCTGAAGGAAAGTCAAGTCCCCTCTGCCCTTGACGTAGCCATGAGAAGCAACATGGGTATTACTGCCAAGCTGAACGTCATCTTTGAAACAGAGAGTCACGTGCCAACCTAATGGATCCGGCTTATGTATGCCTCCTTGACTGGTACTGGAGTGCTCGTTGGACCTGCCAGTCGAAATTAACAAAATATTCTCTTATGACCCTGGCCAGATAAAAACCTCTCCGAATCCCTGTCCGCTGTGCTGGAAGTCTTTCTCACCTGATGAGGATGGCCTTGGGGTAGAGTTTTGTTTGCAATATTTGCCTCAGGTGCCCACTGTAGATAACCAGCCTAGCTAGCTTAGATCTTCTCTCTCCTCTCAACCCAAATCAACCATCGTTCTAAGCAGTGTTCTGTACCCTTCCCCGCTGAAGAAGTTTCCTGTCTCTTGCGGTCTGATAGGCAAGGGCGATCAAGTCTCGCAGCCTCTGTTGATTTTCAGGGAGCATTCCCCGGTAGAAGTAGTACTTCACCATGTTGATGGTCGACATAGGAGGCAGTGGTGTGCTTATTATCGATTTGTTTTTTTTTAAAGGTGTAAGGTGGAATAGAATTGAGGAGATGTCGACTAGTGCAATTTGTTACCGAGAAGAGCAGTTGGGAAGTGAGATTCACCACAATTGTCAAGGGGCTAGGTTTTATAAGAGTGAGAACCTTCCAAGCTAAACCTCTTTATGCAGATCTATCACATCACAAGTCAGGGGCAAGCTGCAAAAGGAACGATAGGAAGGCCATTTTGAAAGCGGAGAGCCAATGAACAACGTGCAAGTTTGTACGTCACGTTTAGCTGTATCAGCACATATTTGACCGATAAATTGCATTGGCAGAATACTTGCAAGATTTAGTCTCCTAGTTTTCTATTGGATATCAGCATGAACCCTGATGTGGCTGCGCAAGTTGCTTAATTTATGCGCAAACCACCCATTAGGCAAGGCAACTCAGATAGATTATACCGATCAAATGGCTCTCAGCCCTTTCTAGTTGTCATGGAACAGCGCCGTCAAGTAATATTATCTCGCCCCCGATTGGATATTGGTGAAGATGGTTGGAGTAAGCGGCCGGGGTTGACTCGTGTGATTGTGCAGCAGAGTGCATTATTAGTCACATTTATGTGCTATCCCGCTTTATACTGTGGTAGTACACTACGCATATATATGCAGATGCCGCATTACTTAAGTAGGAAATAATAAAATATCTATCCATCAATTTGGGCTGGACAACGACTACGTCTCAAAGCAAGCGTGCATTCCAGTTCGGAGGCAACGACAATGATTACATAGCCTTCCTTGAGGCCCCGGGGGCTGGCTTTCAGTTGCATTAAGCCAAGGAACTAGCCGTGTATTCATTGGCTCGGCTACTTCGTTGTGCGTTGTTCCAGCGATCACATCATCAGATTCTGAGCCGAGTGCTTCTGCGACTGTATTATCGGACTCCCAGCACGGCAATTTATGTTGAGATGGGTGTTTGCCCCAACCCTCATTTGATGTAGATAAACCCTCCTTCCATAGGCTTTCTCTCCTTCTCCTCTCTTTCTCCTCAGAGAGTCAATTCAATCAGTTCTTTCTATCGCTGCGCTCTTTTAACAGGTTATAAAATCCTTCTGACAGAATAAAGTATTCTATACGCTTCTTCTGTACTAGATACTATTTCCTTTCCTGGAAAAGAGGGTGGTTGACTCCAGTCAACTTATCCTATTTTACCCTTACTTTTACTTGATTTACTTTACTTTTGTTAGATCTACTTCTTCTCCGATATAATTAGACCTCGACAAAACCCGCCGCGGTTCCAACTTTCAAACCCGCCCCGCGGGTTGGGTACGGGTTCTTGGCAAAACCCGCATAACCCGTAAACTTGAATAAATCGCCCAAAAAAGAAGGTTTTGACAGGTCTTAGTATCCATGGATGTATAATTCGATAACTAAACAATTTATGTACATAAATTGCCTGTTTGTCTTGTTTGACCAACCCGTATAACCCGCCGGGTTTCAAAACTGGAACCGTGGCCCGCCCCGCGGGTCGGGTTGGCTACCCAAAACCCGCCAAGAAACGGGTTTTGGGTAACCCGCGACGGGTAACCCGCGGGTTGTGTGGAGGCCTAAGTTTAGTAGGACTTCTATAGTAAAGAATTGAAAAAATACTCACGGTCAATGCAATTAGCCATACCACTACAAATCCCATACTTAAGTACACGTGTAATATATCTTTAAAGCACTCCTGCTAAGCTAGACTAATAAAATTATATCGCAATGACGAGAACGTCAATATTCTATTTTGTTTGGATCCTTCTGGCGTGATTATTCGAAAAAAGGGAATATCTCTAACAATCTTCTTTCATTCGAATGTATCATTCGAATGTAAAAGATTCTCTGCTTTTGGGAGGCTTCGTATTAATAACCTCTACTAACGTATTAAGGCCTTTGAAAACGCTGTCAGCTACGCCATGTACTATCACCCAAAAAACAAAATTCATTCTAAGAATCAGATATTCTCTAAACCAATTTTTAGGCCTTTTTTATTTAGAGTTAGTATTTTAGAGCTATCTATGTTGTAGAGAGCGCTGCAATCTTATAAAGTTGTATCATCCCGATAACGCCATCCTTTCAAGAATTCTGGATCGATTGTTACCTAATGTTTCAGAGAATTGGTCTCGGGACTCCATTTGAGGTTAGATTTGATATACTATTACAATCATATTAGTATAGCATTTGATAGTATGGTCCAAACACAAACCCTATAGTATAAACATTCGTTGGAATTGCGATAAACACTTAACTCAACCACAGCACCCACCCTAGTACCAGAGCCAGCAAACAAGACGAAAGCACTTTCAGTCTGGACACATACCCTCTTATACCTGTAATCGTAGCAATCGTTGCTAAACAGACCGCGAAGCATATAATCTATATCCTTAGCCGTGACTGTATAGCGTTCTCGCGGCTTTGTCGGTAAATTGTATTTAAGGATCAATCCTGTTCTAATGAACTTCAAGATATTAGATTAATCAGAGCAAATCGATATGAGAGTCTTACATTCAGGACATCTTTCTTGATTTCATCAGGGAGGGAGCGAGAGGTCTCGCGCTCCCATCTCGAAGTGAAGTTGATGAGGTTCAAACAGGCAGACTTCTGTGAAGGAAACTTTTTTGTTGTTGCAACATAATCCTCTGCAAATGATTTCAAGAGTTGTGGAGTTGGGTCTGGTTCGTCTTTTGAAAAGTTGGTATAGGCCGCTTTATTTCAAAAAAGTCTCCAACTATTGATTGTCAGTAGTAGACCGTCAACTAAAACTCAAAAATATATAGAGTCTAGTTCAAAGCAAAGTCTTTATATTTATTAAGCGTTGCAAATGCTAGCTTTCTATAATATATAATATTAGCTTCGTTCTCCCACTCAGTTTGATATCTATATATAAAACCACGTAATATACTATGTATAATATACTCATCAAAAGCCTTTTAAAAATCTTTAAGGAATATAATTTTGGATGCCAGTGGTATAAAGAAAACTAGAACAAACCGGAATCAAAGCCTTCATAAGGTATTTATTACTTTAGTTTGAGTCGATATGCGAGGGGATACCATCACCTTGTCACTTGTTCTCACCTCTCTCACCTCGATCTCGAGAATTCTCACATATATCACCCACACTCACCCTAAGACAAATATTTTTGCCATTTTGGTTTTTAGGGCGCCTCGAGGATTGGCCGCGTAGAGTAATGGGATTAAATACGGCTGAGCGGACGGGAAGCCCTGTTCTCCATATCCTGTGGTCGTATATACTTGGACATATTGTCTGAGGAATCACAACCTCCTCTCCTCAATATATGAAGGATTTGATGTAAGTCATTGCAGAGTCCAGATTAAATTCGATTTCACAGATTATTTCAACGTCAAGATCAACTTTTGAAGCTCAGTGCTTAACATTTCTTTTAAAAAAATCCCCTTTTGCCACGTTTGGTGTAGAGCAAATACCAGAGCCCTAACAACTGAAGTGCACCAAACGCCATCGTAATTCCGCTAAATAACTGAATGCCAAGGAAGTTCAAATCAGCACTACCGGTCGAGTTGATCGAAGCAAGTGCGCCTGCTATTGGTGGACCTAGCAGGGATGCAAAACTGCTCAGACTTTGCGCCATTCCTAGCCAGGTACCAAGGCGTTTGGGATCCGGACAGACGTGAGCAAAGACACTGGGCGGGAGAGGGATCAGCGCTCCGGAGATACCGCCTGTGAGCTGCGTGAGTGACGATACACAGTTGGGGACCTAGCACATAAAGAAACTACTCACCATAAAAAGCCGCAAATAGGATGAATCGAGCCAGGCTGTCTGTGCTAATCCACGTGAGACATAGAATGCCGGAAAGTATACCGCATGATATCCAGGATACCATGGACCCACAATAGTGAGCAAACAGGGTCAAGATGACACGGCCAATGACAGAGGATGCCTGGGATATCAAAAGTACATTGGAGGCCATAGTGCGCGATGTTCCCAATTTGGTCTCGGCGTAAGTTGGAATGTAATAGAATGGCGTGATGTACCCAAGGTAGAGGAAAAAGTTGGCAACAGTGAAGCTCCAGAAAGGAAGATCTTTGAAGGCCTTGAGATCGATCAAGCTTCTGCTTTGGGTAATTTCAAGTTTGCGAGATCCTCTCTCAGGAAGTAAAAGAAGGATCGCAGCTGCAATGAACAAGCCGAGCATCACAAACCCCATTAGACGAACCGTCCACGGGAACCCAAGTCTCGATATCAGCTGGTTAAACATGACAGTGTATATGATTCCGCCTGCGGGGGCCCCGCTAGTTGATACACCTAGTGCAACGGCTCTTCGTGATGTGAACGAGCGACTGACTAGTGTGATACTTGGCACATAAAGGAGACCAAACCCCACACCCATGCATACTCCTTGGCTGAGGAATATGGCATAGTATTGATGTGCTAGACTCAGCATCATCATACCCAAGACACCCAAGAAACTACCGGCAAAGATCATTGTTTTGTAGTAGCCGAGGTCAAAGAGCGGACCGGAGAGTAAGCCTCCGACAATCAAGAGCCAGGATTGAATTGTGCCAATCCAGGCAATGTCCGATGCAGTGGAAGATTGAATATAATTCAGCGCATAGAAGCTTTGAAAAGATCCGAACGCAAAATTTAATCCCCTTCACTGAAGTAAGTAATAAGGTTTGGGCTCAAGCTGGAAATTGACAAACCAAACGTTGAATAGGATGAAAAAAGCACCTAGAACCTGAAAGCACCCAAGCAATTTAGACCGAGCAGGTGGTGAATTTAATTCATCTTGTGGCGTGTTGGGTGCTAGCTCTGTGACTTCAGAGTTTCCCGGATCTTTTTCAGGTAACATGCTCGCGGTGCTTAGATGAGTCGAAGAAAAATTTCTTCGAGATGCAGCCAAGTATGAGGGTTACTCCAAAATTAAGTAGCCCCTCATACATTACTAATTCAACCCTGGAAGATCATCGGACTCGTATGCGACATACAGTATCCGACAAAGAGCGGGGTGAGTATTGGTTTCCGTGGAGCGATTGACCACAATGGCACCAAGTTCTCTGAAATCCTAGAATAGATGATAATCCTCATCGAACTTATTCATTCCAGTCAATTCAATCATCAGGATCATATTGCGCCATCATGGGCGAAACTGAGTGATGATGTGGTGCATTCACCAAATTTGCCTCGGCTAGAATCAGTTACCGACGAGAGCAAAACATCGATGCAGCCAACTCACCGAATCTGACCAACTCTCACAAGATTAATTTTATGTTCCCGAGCCCACAAGCAGGACTTGTCCATTGTTAGGTTTTCCGGCCTGCTGGTAAGACTCACTTGCCTCGCCGGAAAAGCAAGAGAGACAGCCAAAGATGACTGGAGCTTTCTGCCCAAGCACAGAACACCTGAGCGGACAACACAATGTGTCATGAAGCCAAATCACTCCAAGCATCGGGGAAAACTCCTATCACGGTATTGTTCATGTTGGTATTCCATCCTCTCCCCTCGCTAGGAATGTCGTGGTGTAGGTCAGAAGGGGTATGCGTGATGTGCTCGAATGTGTCCAATCCCGAGCACAAGATGTAGCCCGTACTTCACTTGTGCCCCTTATTCGAACGCATAGGGTTGTATCGAAATCAAGATGTTGATACTGACGACGCAAGAGATGAAAGTGGGTGATTAATAGCGCTGACGGAAAGTAGAAATGGGAAGTTCTTTGGAGGATGCGAGACAGTCGTCGCTTTCAAATTCTGGACAAATCATTATTAGCAAAGCGATTTTGGCATCAAAGTAAGCTGGTGACTTGCCTCGAAACAGGCGATAGATCATAGTGGAAGTGATTTCTGGAAGTTCGCGCTGGCTTCACTCTGTGTTGAGCCTACAGGGCGAGAGAGAAGAAGAAGAAGCGGACAGAACCGATTGAGTTCACCCCGGAGAGAGAGAGAGAGGGAAGAAGGAGGGAGAAGCGGGAAGCGGATCTAACCACAAACGAGGCAGGACTCGCACCGGACCAGGCGGTTGGAATGCCATGAGAACAAACCTCCCTTGTCCGTGAAGAATGGCACTATCACGAAGGTGTATAGCGCCCCGGGCCGAGGTGCCTAAAGATACCCGACTCCAGATCGCTGCAGACACCGCTTCATACATGATACTGTAATCCGAATTTCAAGATCTCTGGGGCTCTGTTTAGAGTCCTCTTTTCTCTCTCTTGATACCTCTTCTGCGGTCTCCACCACTGCGGATGTGGCTTGGGGCTCACTTGGTGGGTACAGCCCGGGGCTAGCAGTGGGGTCTTGGGGCCACGGCGTATATGTATGCCAGTGGCCCCCGGAAAGAGGAAATACATGTTGATTCTCAGAGAATGTGGGTGAGAGATCATAGGTTCTTAAATCTGCTGTGAGAGCAGAAGCGGGCGGAAACACTCAATACTCTAGACTTGAATCCGGGAGCGAGAAGAGAGAAGAGCGAGCTAGCTATCTACTGGGCTGACCCTACGCCCCACAACTTTCTCTATCTTTGATGCACTCTGTAGAAAGATCTCCACAAATTCTGAAGGCTATCTTGCAAGCATGATTGTAGAGTTCGGCTCATGACAGAACGCTTGCACTCTGTGAAAGCGCGCTAGTAACATTTGAAGCTAGTTAAGCGCTAACAGTGCGTTCAACCTATGCAAGGATCCAATCGGGAACAGTGAAAACGTGAGTCACATCGTGCATACCAGACTAGTATTCGGTATTACTAGCACGGAGTACTAGCCTTACAGGGTCAAAGCAACTACTTGGATGTAGGAAGTAGCTAACTACACTAGACTGTCCAAAATTGTGTTGTTGTTTAAGCGAAGTCTGCCTGGGCATTTTTTGGGGTCTTATTTAAACCGGCGTGCTTGCCTGTTATTTGAAATATCAATTTTTCCACTCGACACTCCTCCTTCAACCCTCTCAACACCCAAACATCACCACAATGCGGGTCCAATTCTTCATCGCTGCGTTCCTCGCATCAATTGGTGCCCAAGCGGACGAGACGAGCACCCGAACCACGGGCTATTTCTCCCCCGACTGGAACAATGCCAACTTCCCCGGCGCCTGGCACAGTACTGCCGCTAGCATCGCTGGTATCAACGCGGAAGCTACCACCTATCACGTTGGGTGCCTGAAAGACGCGCCCAAATCGGAGTGCAACTTGGTCAACTCGATCACCATCATTCAGGGTACCAAGACCGTGAACTTTGATGCCAAATACATCGCCACCAAGACCGGCGATGATGGCTACGACCTAACTGTCACCGAAACCTATGACTGCTCACTGAAGTCATCCACCGAGTCAGCCAGTTGCACAATGAGCGTGAGTGTGGGTGGCTCCCGGGATGGAGGCAAGACTTCTTCGTCTTCGTCCACCACCGCCACCTACACCACGGCCCCAATGACCAGCCGATACTTCGAGCTGGCTATCACCGGAGGACTGAAATCTCTAACCTCCCCCCAGGCCACCGAGACACCCGACGCTGCTGCCGCCGGACCTGCTGGTGCCATGATCACAGCTGGGCCCGTGGTTGCGGTTGCGATTGCTGCTTTGCTTTGATGTTTCGAAATGAGATGTCTTGATCGTGTACGCCCCCCGAGGTCATCTGTGCCGAATCTCCACATTTAACGCTGCCCCGAGCAGAAGGATACCCTTGTTGAATATGTGACATGAATACCACCTGAAATTCCCTTGCATTCTGCAGCACTCGTAGAGCAAAGAACGGAGCGAGCAAAGAACGGAGCTCAAACTTAGATTGGTATTGTTCGGTAAAAATAAGTACCTTGGGGGCTGGGCAAAACCCCCAAACACTGAGTGTTCCGGTCAAAATTTCCGACACCAAATCTCAAAACTGCACTGGGACCGTCAGCGTTGAGGAAAATTCAGGGCAGGTTTGGCCCCCGGTGCGGGTCTGCGTTTACTAAAAGTTAGCGTGGCCCCCTTCTCCGGTATTTCAGCCTCAACCTAGCAGTACGACTAGTAGTACTGCTCCGTACTCGCCCAAGCCCGATCGATGCATTGCCGAAGAGGCGGGGGTCATGGAGTGGACTAGATCTCATGATTGAGAACGTTGATCCGCTGTATTCCGTCGGGACAACTCCGTTGCCTCAAACGGTATCGCGTACGAGCTGGGTGTAGTCAGGTTCATCTCAGTAGAAACCGGGCGTATTTCTGAACCCCCATCAGCCGAACGGTATTGTCGCTCAAAATTACCGTAATAATAGAGTTCAATCGTGGAACAGGTGACTCCATGCTACTTGTAGTATAGGAACCTTGGAAATGTTGATGTCCGCGACGTTTTGTCAGAGCCACTTTGCCAAGCAATGCCTCACTCCAATTTGAGTATATTTCCATCTCCTTTAGTGTTGTGTTGCCAACCGCCTCCAGGGCATGCATGCATTCGATCAAGCTTTTCAAGGCCATGCGAGTAGATGTCCGTATTTCAAGGGCGGATTGGTACAAGGGTATCGGAACGACAGGGAATAGAAAGATCAACATCGCGTCCCATCAGTTGTCAATTGTTTTCCCAGGTTATTTTTCTTGAAGATTATCACAGAAACAGACATCTTGACAACCACAGCTCCGCGATCTATAGCGCTGGAGAAATCCATGGATGATGGGAAGAAACGTGTTTGCCACGGTGACGATTTCGGACCGGAGTAACGCCAAGAGATCTAGTGCGTCCAGAGACCCAACGGGCTCGCCGTACAAGACCCACCTAGACCCCACTATATTTCCCTGAATATTGAGACTATTGGTCTGGTTTTAGATATTCATCCAAAGGCACCAATCAAGGCCCACCGGTGTATTTTTGTTCTTTTTTAGCATCCGCGGATCCCAACTAATGATTCGTTCCACGGTCGACGCGGTGGGAAAAAAAACCTTGTCTGGATTTCGCTCTCTCAGCGCCCCTGAACTTCAAGGTAATCTTGCAGTTACATTTACTTTCGAAAAGTATTGGGGAATAAGATTGCTTCAGTTTAGACGTTGGATTATGTCTTGACAATATGGGCCCAATGGCAATTCACTCCACAGGTAGGTCGTGCAGACTCCGCAGCCACGTGGTGAGATTGACCCCAATGTAGTTTTCATATTTCCTACAGGTTGAGCGCCTGCAACGTCCGTCAGGATGGAGCCTGAGGTGCAAGAGAAAAAGAGATCATCCCAGGGTTGGCTTCCTGCCACGCTCAGATGGCCATATCTTCTCTGTTTGGCGAGTCTGTTACTCTTCTTACTGGCGGTGGTTGAGACACTGCGCCAGTACTCTCAGAGGAAAGGATTCCTCATCCACTGGAGCTACGCTGAAGATCTCTCAGGGGCCACTTGGCAAGTTTACACTTACTTGCCCTTGGTCCTTGCCTTGCTCCCCATCGTTCTCCTGGATATCTGCGCCCAGGACGTGTTCCGATTGGAGATTTACTTTCAACTTGCGAAACAGGAAGCCACTCCGGCCAGAGTGCTCTTCGCCAATTATTGCAGCAATGGAGTGACAGCGTCGATGATTGCGGCTCGAAACCGACACTGGATTGTGTTATGCGTCGCGCCGGTATTTTTGATCTGTCGCATGTTTCTTCCTACGTTGGCATCTGGTATCATCAGCTTGGATGGAACCACTTTCGACGAGAGCAAAACAGTCCACACGTGGCCATCGATAGTTGAACTCGATACTCAAATGTCTTGGTTCAATTCTAGCCTCTCGCATCAGGGAATGTTAGGCCGCTCTGATCTGGGCAGCATGTTCCTATCCCGCCCATCAACGTACGCGGCCGCACCTGTCTCGATTCCCGGGGATGCCACCGAGAACTCGTTCTTGACCGTCAATCAGACGGCCTATTGGTCAAACTTGACCTGTGCCACTCAATCCTCATCCGGGGCGATCAACAATAC
The DNA here is from genome assembly GCA_911197225.1 of Penicillium salamii. NCBI lineage: Eukaryota > Fungi > Ascomycota > Eurotiomycetes > Eurotiales > Aspergillaceae > Penicillium > Penicillium salamii. The sequence continues at coordinate 440,865 of CAJVOY010000080.1, read as the reverse complement.
ATTCTCATCTATTAACTCCACAAGTGGCACGGGGAGCAACCAGCTGGTCTGGTTGTGGCAGATGCGCGACTTCGAGCTTTCCGGGAGTACCAACGAAACGAATACAACCCGATGTCGAATCAACTTAGACCTTGAAATTACTTCCAAGTCGAACCAGAGAAGTCTTCACGCACGTTACTGGGCTCCTATCTCCAACGCAACCGATACCAACTCATCATTTGTCCCAGTCGATGGATGTGACTCCTTTGAACTCTTCGGGGTGATCCTTGATTCAAAAATCATCGACGGAAATATCATGGAACCGAACATCACTGTGCTTGGCTGCTCGCCAGTGTATCACCAAACTCAGGCGGCAGTCACTCTCAACAACAACGGCTCTATCGCAGACTTGCAAACTGACCCCGACAATATCAAACCCCTCAATTCAACTGACTTCTATGTGCAAGGCTTGCATGATGTGATCTCCGCCAAGTATACACCACAGGCGCAGGGAATCGCGGTATCGAATTCTTCATCGCAAAGTGAACGTAAATTGAACATCGTGCAGAACAGCAAACCAGTTAATTCCACCGCATTTTTCAACGAAATGCAATTCTCTTGGAATGAGAACTTCATCACCATCATCAACAAGCTTTTCAACCCAGCTTCACCCCCAACGACCATCGATGCCACATTATCATCTTATGTGGTGGTCTTGGCGGTTGCCCCCAACACAGCAATATTCACAGAAGCAATCTTGATCGTTTGTCTCATTGTTCTTGGTATGCTGGGATCAACCTGTCATCGCCGACGCAACTTTCTGCAATGGGACCCTGGCTCCATCGCTGCTCAGTGCGCTTTGATCTCTCGACTCTTTAGCCCGTCTACTAAGCTGCTGTTTTCACATACAAACTTCCGCCAAGCAACTACTCGTCAACTCCGCCAGTGGTCCAAAGGGAAATGGGTTGAATGGGTCGACGTCTCTGGCGAACCCAGGCTCTGCATCGTCGGTCGCAACCAATCCCCGTCTCATCAGTTGTCACCCCCAGTCATCAAGAAAGGCCGCCGAGATCCTCCTCCACACTTTTTGGTTTTCCCTTGGTTCCTGGCTGAGTGTGTTCTACTGATGGGAGTACTGGCTGCTTTCGGAGTTTGTCTATCATACCTTCGGTTGAAAAACATTGAGGACTACGTGACCACAGCCGCAGCTCTGTCGATACTGTTTCTGAATTACGCCCCAACCGCGATCGCATCCATCATCGGCTCTCTCATCACTTCTGTATACCGCAACCTGAGTGCCATGGAACCGTATATCCGCCTCCAGGAGGGAATGGCCACAGCCAAAGATTCAATCATCGCCAATCGTGGGTTCAGAACTCCTTATATGGCCCTGACCCGAACGCGCCGCCGAAAGCCAGCTCTCTTGTTTGGAATCTCCGTGGTATGCCTGGCAGATCTGGTATTGCGAGTACTCAGTGGTGGTGTGTTCGAGCCCCAAGTGCAGATCTATAGAACTCCATCTTCCTCGGTGGCCCGTCAATACTACCCCTCCCTTTTTGAGAGCCAAGCCAACGAGACTGGAGTCGGTGAATCTATCATGGCTGCGAGTCGATTGATGAATAATGTTTCTTTCCTGCCCTGGGTCTCACCAGAGTACTTCTTCGTCCCATTCTCGGTTAAACATCCTTATCCCGATTTATTGTACAGCACAGACGACGCAACCGATGACGACGACGAAGACGAAGACGATGACGATGAAGAATATGATGACGCCGACGCCGACGATGACGACGCCTGGGCGACATTTTCTACGATGTCACGAGGCATTGGAGCCGACCTGGACTGCCGTACTATCCATCCCGAGTTCAAATCCGACCCAACGCAAGGTTGGAAATACAGGTTCTCTGGGGGCACCGGAGTACACAATTGCACAGTCGAAATCAGACCAGAGACCCTCAAAAACAGCCCCGGTGCCAACTTCACAGATCGCTCCATTCAATTTATCGCGCCAAACGGAACAGATACGTGTCAGACATCGAACCTCTTTATTTTCGCCTCTTGGAACCAGAACACCGTTTTGAAAAGCGGATCCACAGGATGGATGGCATTGCAGTGCAAGCCAAAGGTTCTGGTGCAGGATTTCAATCTTGAATTTGATTCGCGCGGGATGATCCAGTCTTACAAGCCTATCCCCACAGGCTCCATCACGAAAGGACAGCTATATCAGAATGCTTCAGATAGCCTCGGGCTATTCAATCAACGGCTGACGAGCTTCTCCCATTCTCTGCCGTCCCGTGATCCCTCCTCCACACAACGTCACGATTGGTCCGGACTGTTAACATCATCAACCTACGACGTATTGTACCCGAACAGCACGGAGATCACCTCCGACCACTTGACATACGTTGCGAGGACAGTCTATCGTCGAGTGTTCAGCGCCCATTTGGCCTTATGGAGAGACAGATATCTCGAACACGTCTCTTTGAAACAGGCAGTGCCTGTCACTGCGACAGCGATTGAATCTCTGTGGGGACTAACACCATCCAAGGTTCTGATTGTGGCTATCATTTGCCTTGTGTGCGTTGACACTTCGGCCCTTGTCGCGGTATTCATCCTTCGCTTCAATAGGTTCAAGGGGTTGCGCACGCCGCGATCCATTGGATCTCTCATGCCATTTGTCGTGGGCGGCTCTTTTGCGACAGACTGTGGGGATATGTATGATTTGACGGAAGATGAACGCCATGCTCTGCTTCTGAGTCAAGATCGAAGATATCGACTTGGGGAGTTTGCTGGTGAGACGGGAGACCAGTGGGGTCTTGATTATGATGATCGACATCACCCCTCGGAGATCGAGTTGGATGAACTCAGATCTGCAATGTAAATTATAATCTAATATAGAGGAAAGTGTATATATGACACTTTCATGTACATCAGAAGTTCAACGAGATATGTGATTCTTATGACTGGAGTACAGAGGCCTCAATTTTTCCCACACTTTCTCAAGTTTCTATTAACTTGCCACTTGCAAGGTCACAGATCTATACCTTCACGTTGAGTGCTATTCCTGCCTTTGTGATTCTCGCTGCCAGTGCCATGACTGCACCAAGTAAAATAGAAGTCCCAGCGAATATTTGAGCGCCCAGATAGCTTCCATCTTCTTTTTTGATCAAGGCACCACAGATTGCCGGGCCGGTGAGGTTAGCAAAGCTAACAAACCCCAGGATCATTCCCACCCGAGTTCCTGTCCTGTTGGGATGAGGTGTCATGCTGGTTGCAACTGCAGGGAAAAGAGCTTGCAGCGCGGCTGCGAGGAAACCATACACCACGGCAAACGCAAGCAACCCCCCGATAGAATATATCGCAGCCCAACAGTACACAACGATACTTGCTGAAAAGCTAAGTGGGATCAAGATGTTGAGAGGACCAGTCCATTTATCGGCGATCATAGGCGGAATAACACGCCCAACCACACCAACGCCGTTCAGAATCATCAATAGATAGATTGGTTCGGCAACACCAATTTGATCCCGTGCAAAAGTTCCTAGATAGAAGAATGCAAAATACAGTCCCCAGAAGTTCAAGAACATGCTGGCGGAAAAGAAGATGAATGGCATCTCGGTAAATGCAGAGGTATCTATCCAAGGTCCGCTTTCGCGAGGTGGTAGGCGTGGTCGAAACCATACCAAGCATGGGATGTAAGTCGCGAGCATTATAAAGCCCATAGCCCTCAAAGCCCATGCGAATCCAACGTTGTCCTTGAAGATCAACCAGTTTATAAGGACCGGGTATATGAGACCACCAATGGCACCACCGGCAGCCGCAAGTCCAACAGCAAACGCGCGATATTTCCTGAAATATTGGGAGAGTACTGCCAAGGCTGGGCAAAACGTGAATCCATTCCCTGTGCCTAGACAAACGGCTTGAGCGAGGAATATTTGCCAATATTTCGTGGACAAGGATGTCATGAAAAGTCCCAAGAGCTGAAGGAAAACACCGGAGACAAAGATGAGGCGAAAGTGTCCACCGTCCGTGAGGCGCCCTGCTGCAACGCCAAATATGAAAAGAAGAAAGACCTGGACGCTTCCGATCCAGGATACCGACGACTCTGTCTGGCCAAGTGTCTGGGTGTAGTATTGTTGGAAGATCCCGTAGCCATTGGCCACGCCCCAAGTATTGAAAAAAACGATATGGGTAAGCAGAACCTGCACCCATGCTATCAAGCCACCATCAAAGACCAGGTCGGGCTGGGGAACTGGAAGTTCAGAGTCGATTCTTTGCTCCGATTCATTCTTCTCTTGGTCAACTTGCCGGTTGATTCGCATTTTAGACGACAAAGAGAATGATACAAGTACGAGGCTCACTGAATGTAAGCTAGATCATGAACGTCGATCAGTTGATGAATGAAAGAGAAGTCTCGAGAATTGAGAGATCACACGAAGTCAAGCGAATGATCAGGACTCGAGACGCCATTCATTCAGTCATTGGTCTAATTAAGTATATACAGAATCCATGTTTGATAGCCAGGTGTTTGGACTATTTTGAGGATTGGAATCTATGCTGATTTCCCGTTGTTTCCGCAATTTCCTTTATATCCGCTCGGTCCCCTGGGCCCTGACAGTGCATGTCAAATGTCCCCGAGAAAGTATGTCCCCGAGCCAACATTCAAGGCACTCAGGGTTTGGGTAACTTGCTTAAGTGGAACCTGACCTTGAGGAAAGAACTGAACTTCATTACCGGGTTACATATCAACGGCTGCCCGAGATTCCCTCGCCACAGACTTCACCAAGAGCCCGCGAGAAATCTCCCGAGATTTTGAGATCCCCCCCGGGCCCCAACTTCAGAAGGCCTTGGATACTTAGTAAAGGCTAACTAAGGAAGTTGAATACGACCGGAGACTTCTCATCAAAGTAAAGTCGGACCTCGGCCCCGGGAATGTAGCTGACTGATCAGGCATCAAGGCCGACATTTGAAGTCCTCCGATTGAACTCTCCGAGACCTTCGGTGCTTTGCTTCTAAACTTTTGATGCCTTCAAATATTCCGTGAGGCTCCACCCCACTCACGCATGGATGCAAATCCCTATACTCGATCGACGCAAGGCGCCGAGGGCACTGGCGGACAACATGCCCGGGTCTCTTGCGATCGTTGCAGTGCGTTTTGTTTCTCCGTGACAACCATCATTTCTCACGGTCGAATCCAGGAATTAAAAAGCTCCGATGTAGCGGTGAACATCCGACGTGCTCGCGATGTCTTTCGAATAACTCTGAATGTGCATATTCGCGTCGACTGAGAATGGGTAGACCGAAAACCTCACGAATAGCCCGGCGGGGAGCACCGAGAACTGAGACTGCGCTGGCGACTCCTCCTTCCTCGGTGCGTCCGAGTTCTAACGGACCCACGACCCACGATCAGGGAACATCCCCAAACAGAGCGGTCGTTGGTGACAATTGTGACAACAGTGGGAGTTCATATCAATCTACGTCACAGAGCTCCACCTTTCGTCCCCTTGGCAGAACTTCCGAGATCACTTCCGAGGCACCATACCTAGACGACGTCTTTCATCTGTATGATCGCGATAGCTCCATTGCCATACTTACAGACAGTTGCTTATGCACTCTACTCACAGTAACACCCGGCCGCAAAACCAGTTTCAACTTCCCGGATTCATCCCGACCTTTCCAAGCCCGGACCAGACCGAGGAATGTGCCTGTCTATCTATGCTTTACTTATTGCTGGAGCAACTTAGGACCAAAACAAAATGGGCCATACCGGACGACCTGGTCACCCTTCGAAATTGCAAGGAAAAGGCTTTGGGTGTCGTTGGTTGTAGGCAGTGTCCATTACGATACTTTTCTGTGATCCAAAATGGGTTAATACTAGGCGTTGTGACCACCTGTATCGCTGAATGCTATGGCAGACTACTCGAACAAATCGACCGAGAGGAACTCCGAGCCACGAGCGAAAGAGAGAAAAAGCGGTTTGATATCTCTAACGTAAGTCTAGGCCTTGGGTTGTCTTCCGCTTCGCCTTCAGCACAGCTCAACTTCACCGTTGAGGTTGAACCTTCAACTTGGAGAGAATCAATGCGCAACATTATAAAATCAGAACTACATGGCATACAAGGACGAAGGGAAAATTGTTTTATGGCATTCGTGTTTCAATTAGAGGAGCGGCAGAAGAAATGGCATCAGACACCACCGGCGCGAGACTGTCCATCTCACTACCAATCTAGCTGCAACCATCCTGATCGAACTCCATCATGTCTGATTGTTCTGGATGATACAAAGAGACTTGTCAACAGTTTCAATTTATGAAAGATTTGCCGAGGGTGTCTTGCAGCTCTCACAAGAAATTCTATATTTCCGAGGACCAAAGGCGGCTCAGTCGTCTGAATGGGCATATCTCAACATATCCACCTGGGCATAGATCCATCGGTGAGATACGAGTAAAGGGATAGAGGCCCCAGAATATTCGGAGACTTTCAACCAATCGGAATGCCCAACTGAGAAACAAAACTGAGGTTCGCCGGAGACTTTACCGGCCCTTCCACCTCCCCCGCAAGGCGGGAAGTACTTGTCGGTCATTTTCCCGAGCTTGGCCATTCCGAGGCGATATTGGTCAATAATTCGAGATTGATCGTTGATCATTCTTCAATCTCATTCATTTTCTTCGAAGGAGACAACTTTTTACGATGCTTAATCACAAGGCGATGGCCCTCCGCCAACAAATTGCAGTGCACTCTCTAACTCCCGGTTGCTTCGCTTCAGTTTGCTATCCAGCTAGGCTAGGGTCTCTGACTACAACCGGATTTGGTGGAAGTTCTTTGGCGGTTGCAATCAGTGCCGCATTTCAAGAATCTCGTGGAGACTTTCACCTGTATTCTATTGCAGGCTATTTTCTTCGACCAGTGAAGACCGATCGTAAGCTTTTCTGTCACGTTGAGATTCTGAGGAAGAGCAAAAGTTTCGAGACCAGAGAGATTCGAGTCACGCAAGAATACGAAAATGGTGTTTGTAAGATTTGTCTCATTGCGTTGGCTGATTTCCATCTGATGGAGCTCAAGTCAATGGTCACTTTCTCCACGGCGCCTGAGCTTGTCTCATTGCCTGCACCCACCAACGAGCAGCCTCTTCAGGACAACACCCACGACTCTTGTTCTGGCCATGATCTATACCAAGATATCGAGAACTTGATCGAAATGCAACCGCTTGGTCTTTCCCCAGGCATCGACCCAGTCAGTCCACGACTACACGAACAAGCGGCCATCGAAAACGACTCCAACCCGCCCGCTCCTCGGTCGATACACGCAGAACGATTCCGGGCCCGAAGTTCTCTGAACAGCGAAGCCGAGCAGATATCTGCTCTTGCGTTCTATATGGACAAGGGCCTCGCATACATTCCTGCCCTGCATCATGGGTATCATCCGTCCGAGGCGGATACCTGTGCAAGTCTAGACTTTTCACTTCGTTTCTTTGAACATGAGATTGATCTTGAGGACTGGCATTATACAGAGCAAAAGAGTATTGTTGCAAACCACGCACGAGTTTATAGTGAGGGGCGGGTGTGGGACTCGAAGGGGCGACTTTTGGCAAGCATGACCCAACAAACTATTCTTCGCCCAAGCTCAGACCTAAAGCCACGGCTTTAAATTATTACCATCCGAAGGAACTTTCATTTCTTAGGTGACATATCATAGAATATACCTAGGAATGCTGATACCTGATTATTGATCGTTTCACGGAAACTTTAGAAGAAACATCGGTGCCCGCGAAACAGCCTCGCTTATCGATCTCCGTATGTCTACCTAGGTATCCATCCTTCGATAGAGTATCTAAAAGCGCAAACATTGTATGGGATACCAAAACTGTCGGTTTTGTCGAGTGTCGAAGAGTTCAAGTAGCTTTAGAAACACCTACAGGCGCGACCGCGGCCGTAGACCTTGCGTGTCTAATTACAGGCTTGGGGTGCCTATACGAGAATCGCGGTGAGCCCAGAACCATTGGCATCATGCCCAGGTGCCCTACAGCCTTAAGCAAGGAACTGAATCAGCCATCAACCTGCAATGTACCCCTCTGCGCCACCATCAGGCGACCCTGAGCCGCCAAGTTTTTCCCCTTGGCGTTACTATTTCAGGTCCCGGCGCAAGTTATCTGTGCGGCTGAGTTACAACAGTCAGCGTGTTTCTCGGCCTATGACGAGGAATGTGGGGGTTGCGGAAACCCTGGTCTTGGCCTTCTCTTGGCCTCGTGTTATGCCATGGCAGATGCATGGCTGTCAGCGCTACTGCACAATAGAAACAGCGCATCAAGGCGCCCGGTTTGGCAATTTGTGGATCTAACTCTAGGAGTCATAGGCAGACAACCTTGGCATTGCATTGTGGGGAAGCATAACTGCATCTCAGCACTTTTATTTGCATGGCGCTAGATGTTGGCGAAGAGTATAAAAGGCATGAAAGTCCATGCATGGTATCCTGCTTTATACGCCTCATCTTGACTCCAGGCTCTGCGCATAATCTTTTTTTTTTTCTGTTGCTGACCATACTAAAATACCCCCTCAACCATGCGTGGATTACTTTCAATGGCGATGGCAGGGGTCATCGGTGCAGCCGCTGCCGCTAATAACTCTACCGTGAAATGCGCCAAAGGATTGAAGATGTTCGTTTCACGTGGAACCGGGGAAGATATGGGACCTGGCGTTACAAAGGCCTTAGTTGATAACATCGCCGATCAAATTGAGGGGTCTGAAATCCAACCTATACTATACCCAGCATCTTGGGACAATCCTGTTTACGCCTCATCCGTAACGAATGGCACCAAGCTTGTACGGAAGACCATCACCGAGTACGCTAAAGCATGTCCAGATTCAAAGATGGCATGGTTCGGATATTCTCAGGTAGGCATTGTCGTTATCTTTATTGGCGATGGAAGAAGAAGCTGACAAGATACAGGGCGCTCAAATAACCAGCAACAACTTCTGCGGCATGCCAGTAGTCTGGGGCGTGGAGACAGACAGGAATGTAACCTATGATGCCGCTACGGTGAAGGAACTTTGGGTTTTATCCCAGCCTTTACCAAAGGAGGTCACTAAGAATGGTCTGTATAAACCAGGTCGATCATATTAGCGGACGCTTACCCAGGCTTTTAGTGGTTTCTGTTGTACTTTTCGGTGACCCATCACAAAGAAACAACACCTCCTACAACCACGGCAGCTGGAACAACACCGGCAATGGCATGTTCTATCGCCCTGACACCAGCGCCTGTGATGCCCTGGGCAAGCGCATCCGGGCTTATTGCGATGCTGGCGACCCATTCTGCGACTTGGGCACATTCTTCGACGCCGATGCACACGGCCAATACGTCCAGAAGTATGGGAAGGAGGTGGTTCAGTATGTAGTCGGACAATACAAAAACGGCACCACATCGGCGACTACATCGGGCACTATGACTAGCGCCGCGATCTCGGGTACTTCGTCTACTTCTTCACCGACACCGACCAACGGGGCCGTGGGAGCCCGTTCGATGTCAGTATTCCCACTAGTGGGCCTTATCCTGGTCTGCCTATTACTCTAGCTGAAAATTGTGGATGCAGTGGAAACAAAGATATGCGAAACGCGAGACGCTCTTTTTCAGTATAGAGTAGCCAGGGGATTATCTCCAGGGCTGTTCTTGAAAACGAATATTCCTTTGAATTCTAGACTAACGTCCTTCCTCTTCATGACCCGAATGTTGATTCCCCTTCGCATATAGCCCTTCTAGGCTGAATTTATTCACCATGTATGTCTCTTGGTGTTCCAAGGTTTGCAGCTTCTCGCAGACTTAGTTGCACAATCTAAATATAAGTTTCAATTTAGCATCGCCGATGAACATCCGTGCTCATCCCAATTGACCCACTTGATCTCTTTCTCTCATTGTTGATTCGCGGGCGGTCCATATACCCGCGTTGGGAAGACGCGATGTCATAAAGAACACAGAAATGCGGTTCATTTTGTTTGAGGCGAGGATATAACCGCATTATATAGCCACGTAGACTTCGGGGCCTTAAGGACTGAAGTAAAGTTCAAGTGAGAAAATTCAGCACAGGCCCTGGATGATCGAAGTACGGACAGTTCACCATCCCCCCGACAGCCGAAGGGAAACAATTTTACTTTCTTAATCCTGCTGTTGGTTGAAGTGTATCATGTAATCTTTCTTTGATCTTCGAATTCGGGCTACTTAATGTAAGATTGTGCGCTTCGCCTATAATCTCACTTCAACGTCACTTAAAAAGGGGCTACTATACGAGCCAGCCAATAATAGCACTCAAATTCATAGCACTCAGATTCAATATTCTAAGACAAAGTCGTTGAATCGTGAAACATCTCTTATTTGAGCACTTGAATCTCACAGCAAAATATAATAAAGAACCGCAACATCGCCCAAAGGGGCAAATAGACGGGGAACACGAAGTGGAGAGAGTTGAGGCGATACCTCCGATCTTTTACCCAACGAGGCTCTACGTCGCGACGTCGTATTCGCATGCAAATTGTATACTGTGGCCCTCCTTTCTTGACCAATCACCGGTTACTTGACTCATGTCTATCCAGATGTCTGCCTAGGAGTACTCTGTACTTAGTGACCACTTCTAAAGTTGCTCTTCGATTTCTCAAATCTCGCTTCGTTATCCTTTGTGCTAATGATGCGCTTCAGCCCATCTCGATAAATTCATTTTGGGATGACCTCGTCCGCTTCCCCCCGGGAAACACCCGAATCGGCCCTCCCTAAAGAGGGCCGGGTCGATGATCGGCCCGATGAATCTATCTCCATCGACAAGGAGCCGACAGAGCCTATTAAGCCTGCTTCATTGTCTAGTTACTTGGTGAGTTGGCCGGTCCTGCAGCTGCGGGGTCATTCCGAGTATGCTGACAAGCAGCGCAGAGAATTCTCTCCTATGGCGCGAGGAATGGTGGCATCTTTGCCATGATTGTGGGCATGATTTGTGCTATGGGATCTGGAATTGTATGTGGTCCGGATACCTCAAATTCGACCGGGTCAACTTCTGACTGTGCTAGGCTCTCCCTTTGATGAACATCATCTTCGGGAAGATCGTGGGAGACTTCAACTCGTATTCCTTGCCAGACACGTCTTTGAATGAGCACACCTTCAAGTCATCTGTCAATAAAAGCAGGTGGGACTCGAGTATTCGTTTCATCAAATTTGTCTACTAATGAACTGCAGCTTGTACATTGTGTACCTCTTTATCGGCAAGTTTGTACTCACCTACATTGCCATGGTAAGTCTGCGCAATGTGAAATAGACAGACTCAAGCTCATCTATCAGATTTGTTTCCGAATCATCAGTCTCTATGCCTCAGCATCCTTGCGACTGGAATATACACGGGCGCTGTTTTCGATGCCAATCAGCAAACTAGACGAAATCTCAGTAGGCACTGTGAGCAACGCAATCACAGCACAGTCCAACACAATCCAACAAAGTGTCTCGGACCGTCTTGCCATACTCTGCCAATCAATCGCCCTACTAGTCGCAGCATACGCCATCGCATTCCGCTACTCATGGGCACTAACGCTCGTCGTCAGCTCGGCAATTCTCTTCGTTGTCATTTGCTTCTGTTTGACAGTCCCCCTGCTCATCAAAGGCCAACAACACGTCGACCAAGCAGATAACAAACATGCTTCCATTGCAGCTGATGCGTTCGGATCTATTCGCACGGTATTCTCATTGGGTGCCGAAGAGTCTTTGACCAAAAAGCACTCGCAGTGGATCGAGGAGGCTCGCAAACGTGGTCTGGGTATGTCACTGGTGACAGGAACACATCTAGCCACTCTGTTCTTTGCCATGTATGTCAGCTTTGCGCTGGCATTCTGGTATGGATTGAAGCTCTACCGAGAAGGGCACATTGCAAACATCAATACCGTGATCACGTAGGATTCTCTATACCACAGTCCCCCGTCCACATCTGACATATCTTTAGGGTGTTTTTCTCTGTGCTGCTGGTTGTCACAGTCATGGGAGGAATTGCCTCACCTTTAATGGCAATCTCCAAAGCAATAAGTGCCTCCGGTGCATTCTTTGGCGTCATAGACTCAGAACCAGCGCCTCTGGACGGTCTGCGCGACCCAGACGTCACCAGCCAGGCCGATATAGTATTCGAAAACATATCCTTCGCGTATCCCACTCGACCAGATACCCAGGTTCTGAAGGGTTTCAGTGCATGTTTCCCGCGTGGTAAGACGACAGCGCTCGTTGGACCGTCGGGATCTGGAAAAAGTACCATCGTCGCGTTGATTGAGAGATGGTATCGGATTGAAGCATCGGATGATGCGAGCGATACAACAGGACGGATCCTTGTTGATGGGCACAACATCAATGATCTGGACGTGAGATGGTGGCGGTCCCAGGTGGGACTTGTCCAACAAGAACCGTTTCTTTTCAATGATTCCATCTACCAGAATGTTTCTTATGGGCTGATTGGATCTAAATGGGAGAACGAGTCTGATGCTGTGAAGTTGGAGCTGGTGAGCACGGCTTGTAAAGAGGCATATGCGGATGAGTTTATTGAACGGTTACCCGAGGTGTGTCATATTCTCTTCTGCTTGTACCTGGCGAGTTTTGGTCAATGGATTATCCTGACATTTGATTACAGAGATATTCCACAATGGTCGGTGAAGGCGGAATCACCCTGAGTGGTGGGCAGCGCCAGAGGCTTGCCATTGCCCGGAGCATTGTTGGCCAGCCTCCCATACTCGTACTTGACGAAGCGACTAGCTCAATCGACGTGCGCGGTGAAAAGGTTGTACAGGCTGCGTTGGACAGAGTCTCCAAAGACCGAACCACCATTATGATCGCCCATCGCTTGTCGACAGTTCGTAGAGCGGACAATATTGTTGTCATGAAGGATGGAGCGTGCGTGGAGCAAGGATCTCACCAAGAACTGATGCTGCAAGGTGCCATCTACCACAGTCTTGTGAATGCCCAGCAGCTGGAACCGCTTGACGATAGCTCAGACGACGGGGCCGAGGGTTTGCTTATTTCCCAAAAAGAAGAAATTCGCCCGCACGACTACCCGGTTGATGGTGACGGAGAAAAAGAAGAGGAGTCGCAGACTCCCAAAAAAGCCAAGACTAAAGGCCTGGCTCACAGCCTGGGCATTGTTTTTTACGAGCACCGCGGTCACTGGATTCTTTACTTGTTTACCATTGTGTCTGCCATTGGGGCTGGATGTGAGTTCTCTATACCAGACTGGCAACGTGTCACGGATATCAAAGACTAATATCTCTGAAGCTGGCTATGCATTGCAAAGTTGGCTTTTTGCTCAGCTGATACAGGTCTTCCAGTTCACAGGTCAAAAACTGGTAGACCAGGCCAATTTCTGGGCCTTGATGTTCTTCGTCCTCGCTATTGCCATGGCTATCTTCTACTTTCTACTAGGCACATCTGCCAACACAATGTCGATGGTATGTCAGAAGATATACTGAGTTCATGTCTCGCCCGTGAAAAAAGCTAATGAACAACAGCATGTTGGATCAACATATCGCAAAGAGTATTTTGCCAACACCCTGAAGAAGCCTATCTCATTCTATGACCGAGAGGAAAACTCATCAGGGACACTGATATCACGACTCTCACTAGATCCAAAACAAATACAGGATCTCCTAGGGCCTATGGGAGTGTTTCCTCTTATATCAATCTTCAATGTGATCGGATGTGTGGCAATCTCGTTCTCTTTTGGATGGAAGCTAGCAGCAGTGACCTTCTTTGGGGCGATGCCCTTCATTCTGTTTGCGGCTTTCATGCGAATTCGCTACGAAACACATTTCGAATCCATGAATGCCGAGGTGTACGCAGACAGCTCTAAGTTCGCGACTGAAGCAATCAGAGCCTTTCGCACCGTTTCCGCTCTTACAATGGAGACGACCATCATTGATCGATACTCGGGTTTGTTGAAGGAACAAAGATCAAAGGCTTTCCGCAAGTCCTGGTACGCGACCTTGGTCTTCGCTTTCTCCGACAGTGTTGAGCTGTGTGCTATGGCACTCACCTTCTGGTAAGTAGAAACCCCAGCATTAATTCCACTTTGCTCCCTATGTCATGGATGTTTGAAGCTCAGTCATCACACAGGTATGGAGGGCAGCTTTTGGCATCTCGTGAATATGACCCGGTGGCGTTCTTTGTCGTCTACATTGCCATTATCCAGGGTGGCCAGGCAGCTGGGCAATTCCTCTCCTTTGGTCCTAACGTAGCACAAGCCAAGGCCTCCGCAAACCGAATGTTCTCCTCCCGAAATCCCTCCGAGGGGCAACTTGAATGCCCAACCGCCGAGCCTATGCCAAGGGATCTTCGTCCCTCGGTTGAGCTCCGTGATGTCTCCTTCAGCTACCAGTCTCGCAATATCACGACTTTTGTTGACCTCAACATTTCCATTGACAGTGGTCAGTTTGTTGCCTTTGTCGGCCCCTCTGGCTGTGGTAAGTCCACGGTCATCTCGCTACTGGAAAGATTCTACGACCCCATCGGCGGGAAGATTCTGTTTGGTGGGCAGGAGATATCATCTATCCAAAAATCGTCATATAGAAGAGCCTTGTCTCTAGTCGCACAGGAACCAAAATTGTTCGAGGGCAGTATCCAAGAGAACCTGCTTCTGGGCATTGAAGACACTCAAGATTCACAGACAGAAGAGCGCATGATCCAGGCATGCAAGGATGCCGAGATCCACGATTTCATCACCTCTCTCCCGGACGGCTATCAAACAGGATTAGGCGTCAATGCTCAAACTTCACTCAGCGGTGGTCAAAAGCAGCGATTGTGCATTGCCCGAGCGCTAATCCGGAAACCACTCCTTCTCCTACTGGACGAAGCTACATCTAGTCTGGATTCTCATTCGGAGAAGCTTGTTCAAGAGGCCATGGAGCGGTTAGCCGGTAAGAAAAACATGACTATCATTGCAGTTGCGCATCGTCTGGCGACTATCCAAAAGGCAGATGTGATTTTTGTCTTTGGCGAGGGTGCAAGGGGCCAGGGATCCAAGATTCTTGAAAAGGGCTCACATCATGAATTGCTACGCAACAAAGGGCCTTATTGGCAGATGGTGAGTATATGGGATTTCCGCAGATTCCTATCATGATCAGATCGCTAACCTTCCCAGTGTCAAGCACAAGCTTTGGATCGGTAGAGCCTGTCTCTTCTCGTTTCCTTGAGTTCAAAAACATTCCACTTTGTAAATTATTATCATTTACACAACTCCACTAATTAATCCCCATTCTTCTAAGATCTGAGTTCCATACATTTTGTCTTTCTCCTTCATATGATGGTGAGATCCATGATAAACCAGCTAGTATCTTGCATGTCGAGATATGGAAGGGAGGAATTTGCATTGGTTGAGTTGATGTTCTGTGGTTGAGGGGGCTTCAAGTGTAGTTGTTTTCGCAATGCTGACAATGATGTGGGTTTCATTTGATGTTCATGGTTTGCTGTGTATTGTAGGACTAGGTGTGACTATCTGAATATACCTGCTAGACTGCTGCAAGCAAGTTCTATTGAAGGGAGACTGGAGAAAAGTGAGCCGCCAATAGGGCTGGAGGGAATATTATGTATCTTGCAGATTTCAAAAGTAGACTACATACAGAACGACAGATTTTGATATCCTGAAACAGACAGAAAAGGAAAAGAAAAAAAGATAGGATAGAAGACGCTCAAATGCACCAGGTGGTATCTAATCGTCAACAGTGAAAACAATTCAAATCAGACAAAAGTGGAAAAGCCCAGGAAGGGTTGTGGGAAGACAAGGATAGAAGAGAGTAGCGAAAGGGGAGGGCCGAGATGGCAAGTGGGAATGAAAGAGGATGATTAGAACATGCCGCCATCGACGGGGATGGATGGAGGAGGGTAGTGAGGGATTGCTGGGGGGTGACCGGGGTTGGATTCCTGACGCGCCCGCGCGTGCAGGTTGCTGCCTTCGCTGGACATTTTGCGAAGACGGTTACGGGATTGAGGGCGTTTTTCCTCGTCCGGGTGGGTGGGTTGGTTCTCCATGTTGGGTGCGGGAGATGCAGCACGAGATTCGGGCTTGTCATGCTTGAATGCACTCAGGATGGTTTGAGTAGCGGTTCCACGACGACGACGGGGGTTCATGGGTGGTACAGGTGGTGCAGGCCCGGATGATTGGTTGGCTCCTGGAGGAAGGCCGACGAGGGGAACATTGGATGTGGATGACACAAAGGTTGGCTCGGAGATTTGCTTCTTATTTATGGGTCGCTTGAGAAGGGAGCCCTGTCCTGGACCACGCTGCGGGAGTGTCGAGGCGCTGCTGGCGGCGGAGGCAAGAGAGGTAGTCGAGGCATCTGGGGCCACTTCATTCAAGGGAGGGGTGGCGTTGGCGACGTAGGCCGGAGCAGCGGGTGGCGGCCGGGGGGATGCACCGATGATCGAAGATGTGTTGGACTGCGAGAACTGGTATGGCCGCTCGTATTGGAAGCTGGGGGTGCCGGATCGGCTGGTGCTGCGGTTTCTACCAGAGGAGGTAGAAGCAGCACGGTCGAAAGCCGGACGTTCACCCATCTCGACAGAAGGGCGAGTGGAGCTAGGACGCGAGATTGGCATTGGTGGTTCGAAGCCCTCAGGGACGCCGAATCTACCATGTGCAACGACTGAACCCTCATCCACAGTCTGGAGATCGTCCCGCTCGCGAAGTCTGGTTCGACTCTTAGAACGGCCAGATGCATCGGAGCCCGCACGATCACGTTGGGATCGGAATGGGGAGCTGGTACGACTGCGACTCGATTCACGGGAGTCTTCTTGGCTGTTGTTCCGGCTGAGAGATGGCATACGGGATCGGAAAGATCGCTCAGATCCAACATGGGGAGAGCTTGAGTTGGAGTGACGACCAAAGCCGAAAGAGGGACGCTCCTCCTCGCGCCAGGAGTCATCCGAGGGAAGAGCAGGAGTGGAGGAGTTCTCATTTCCATAACCAAAGATCTTTCTGTGGTCATGCTTGGAAACAGCCAGCTTAGTAGACTTCTGCTTCAGCATAGCGAATGCGTTGCCGGTCCGAGAGAGATCCG
Organism: Penicillium salamii; assembly: GCA_911197225.1. Lineage (NCBI taxonomy): Eukaryota > Fungi > Ascomycota > Eurotiomycetes > Eurotiales > Aspergillaceae > Penicillium > Penicillium salamii. The sequence continues at coordinate 423,835 of CAJVOY010000080.1, read as the reverse complement.
GGGTTGAACGACCTGGGGTAGGACTGCCTGATCGACTCTCGCTCTCAGCGACACTGCGTAGCTTCTCCTGCACTTTCCTGCGTCTCTCTGCCAGCTCGATGGCAAACTCCTCCCGCTCCCGCTGGGTCTCAGTGCTGCCCTGACGACGGTGGTGTCGCTCGAGCTCCTCTCGCCATGACGAGCCGTTCGAGATGGACGCATTATCAGCAGTCGTGCCATTTGCAGACGAGTCTTCGCTGGATCGAGAACGTGCTGCAGAGTGGGCGGAAGGAGCCAGAGAGCCAGCCGTGCCGGGGCGATGAGCTGACGCCGGTCTAGCCTCATCCCGGAAATCTGTACCCGAAGATCTATGTAAGGTCTGATGGGAGGAGAACTCAGTCTCGATGGTGGGAATAGGCGAATCCTTGTGCTGTGGAACGCGAGGCGAGGGGGGTGTAAATATGGACTTATCACTCTGCTGGCGTAAATGAGATCGAACCATTCCGCCCATGCCACCGAGACCATTGTCAGGGTGGAGGGTCGGGGAATCGGGTCTCTTAGGAGTGTTGTCTTGACCATGCGAGGAAGCGGCATCAAGCTCATTCTCATCGATAGGCTTAAGATCTCCAAGGTCGGAGTATCTCACTTCGGGCAACGGCTCAAGGTGCTCTTTTGGCGGAGTCGGTGGCTCGTAAGATGCCACACCTTGGTGAAGCGAGTGGCCCTTTTCGGTGGCCAGTGATGTTTCAGAGGGGAATCTGCGCTCTCCCTCGTCACCAGATTCACTAGCGATCGAGGCAGCATAGAAGCTGGTCACCGCAGGCCTGAAGGGGGAAGCCTCGACACTTGAGGCGCGAGAGCGGTTTGCTCCCCGGTGCGCATCACTGCTATAGTGTGAGGAGGCGGACTCCGCACGGGAGCGATAGCTGGACTTGGACAGTCCTCTAGCTCGAGTAGCGGGTTCAGCTGGAATGGGTCGGCGCGGGGGCGATTCCGCACGGGGAGGAGGGGTCTCTCTCCCTTGATGCATCTCAAGCTGACGTCGAGAAAAGGCCTGCTCGTCGAAACCGGTTGCAGGTCGGTTGAACAAGCCCATAGCAGTCGCCTTGCCACGGTCTTCGGGGTGAATCGACGCAGCCAACAGTGAGGTCGCCTCGTCATTCTCGCTGGTAGGCGGGCTCAAGGGCGGTGCTCCAAAGGTAGCTGCAGTCGGGGAGAGACGGTCTCTGAAGGCAGACTCTCCAGAAACACGGGGCTTGGGGGATGTCGCGGACGAGGGAGGGCTAGTCGGGCCAGCTGTTGAGGCCGGCTCAACAATGGCAAGTTTTTGCAAGCGGTCGCGCAAGTTGGTTGCACTCCTGGAGTAATTACGGTTCAGTGATGGCAGGTCTGGAGTTCCGGCGCGTTGGCGGCTCAGACTCTCCAAACGGTGCAGGGTTGAGGATTGCTGGTTTTGGGCCGCCTGGGTCAACCCTTGTCCGTAAAGGCGGCGGTTGCGAATAGAACCATTCCGTGGCGCAGACATAGCAGACGCTGAGCGAGAGGCGTCGGGCTGAGTCTCCGGGAACGGGTACCCATTGGCAGGTGCTTGAGCACTGGTCAACGGGGACTCATCCACCGAAGTTGGCGCGGTCGATATACTGCCGGTTGTCGGAGGCCCCGATGTCGTGGAGGTGGAGGAGTATGTTCCCTTGCTCATAATGGATGAGGCCGTTGACGCCGCATACCCTGATTCTCGGGCAGCTTCCTGGCGTGCGGCCTCCGCTCGCTCCTCCTTCTCCTTCATCCGCAAGCGCTGGAACGCGGAGAGATTGGTATCGTGCTCATACACTGCCTTTCCCATACCTCGGCGACCGGTCTCGGAATCGGGTGTTCCCTCTGAGGGCCGGACGGGGATCTTGTAAATCTTCTGGCGGCCGCCAAACAAATTGTTGCCCTCCACTCGGCGCGCACGACTCATCATGCTCCCCGCTTGGGATCGGTCGTCGTCGGTGCCATATCCTTCTCCGCCAGAAGCAAACGAATCGGTGCGGCCCAGGGCAACAGAAGGTCTGCTGCCATCATTGGAGGAGGTTTCATCGATGTCTGCCAACATGGCCGGGTTGTGTCCGAAGAGGTTGAGTCGCGAGGCCCGCTTGGGGAATAACACGCTGTCATCGCTGGCCTTTCCGATCAATGAGAGTGGATCGTCCTGTTCCTTCAACATACTAAATCGAGCGGATAACTTGGGCATTAACAGACTCGTGCGGAAGTTGTCTGAGGAGGGGAGGGCGACGGAAAGGTCGAATTCGGGCGCGGGTTCCGGCGAGGGTTCCTTCTTCTGGGATTTTACACTGAGTGTTGGTGAATCCTCCCCAATTTCCGGCTCCTTCGCCTTCTTGTTCTTGCGGAATCGATTCATCATGGGTGTGGTGTGGGGTTTCCCGGTGTTTCTCCCAGTGTCCCTCCAGGCGGGGGGAAATATCGAAGTGTTGAGCGAGTGTATAAACTTGGCGGTCAGTTTGTTTCTACTTCTGAGCACACGAGACTCACTGGATGTGCTTATCCAGAGTGTTCAAAGAGCGGCATGACCAAAGTCGAAAGTCGAGATGTCCCCTGAGGTAGGAGCAGGGCGTACGGAGGCGAATTGAAACCAGGTTTCGAGATGATAGATCACAAATAAGAATAGGAGAGTAAAGACAGTGACGTGAAGAATGTTGAGAATATTTGGAATGGATCCAGAGCTCTTAGTTATTAGTTATTTACTAGTACTACTCGTATTACCAAGAAAAAAAAAGAGATCGTCTGGTGTCCACCGTTCGATCAAGATATTAAGTACCGATCCTGGTAATATTTTAATTTGCTGATTATTGTGTGCACTCCATTTGCTCCATAGAAGCACGGCTCTAAACAGACTCAGCTCCGATTTCCCATAACTTCAGTGTAAATGTGTAAATGTGTTGTGAATGCTGGTTGTTTATGGAATCCTGTATAATACGGTACGAGCTTAACTTCCCCTAACTAACTTCCCCTACTAAATCCTTCCATTAAACCCCCCAAATACCCCAGATCCATAAATTACCAGTATCATCCTTTCATCCCTTGCTTCATGTACAATGCACTTGGGTATAGTTCAATTCTATTAACATCGCCTCTTTTGCCCCTCTACTACTACTCGTAGGCAAATCTGGGGAGCGCCACACTGCCCCTTCCACTTCAGAGAATCCCTGCAATCTTGTCGAATTTCCAATTTCGCCCTAAGACTTCCCGAGGGCCTGGACACGGGAAACAAGATCGTCGCTTCATTACTTCAACGGATTTTTAATTTTTTTTTATCCCTTCGAAATTTTCTCCTAGACGTTTAAACGACCTGATGTCAGAAGCATAGACATTTAATAGCCCGACTAGTGACCTCCTTACGGCATATGTATCCAATCTACAGATCCGTCCCGATCACAATCTGCAGTACGGAGGACTCCGTAAACAATATATTAAAAAAGAAAGATTAAAATGACATGCAGATAAATATCCTCGGCTATCAATTTTCCGACTCTCCTGCATCGTGCAGGACAATGGTGTGACGCAGTGGAACGGAGCTGAGCTCTACGAGTACGAGTAGAGGCCGGCATTCTACAGGGTGTTCTGTTATTTGTTTTGAGACCCATAACCGGGCGCTGAAACCATGGAAAAGGGTAATGGAGCTCGGGAGTAGACGTGTTTATACTTCAGGACTCCATACACATACATACCTTTTATGGGAATGAGATCATAGGACGGTGATGTCTCCTGGTATAGTCTTCTCCGTACTTTCTATCCAACGACATGACAGCCGTTGGGGCTCTTGAAGTTCCGGAAGACCTGCTCCGTCGGGAAGTGTAACTAATTGGAAAAAGTTAACACGCTTAGTGACTTCTTGGTATCGCTAGTGCCCCTGACTAGTGCACATTGGGATATTAATCTTAAGAAGTTCTGGACTTTTGATCCTGATGTTGATTATTGAATTGATGTCATCGACTATATTGCTTGTCATTATTTACTCGTACCTGGCACTTGAGAATGAATCTATACCGGATACTCGTACATTCCAAAGTTGGTGTAATAGCCCGTGAGGTTCTAAAGTTATACAAACCCCAGAGCCCTTTAGTCGACATTGACCATACTAGCCCCTAATACTTAAGTGCCGCCCCCAAAACAGCACATCTCAAATTCCTGAAGTCTTAGTCAATTTCCCTGCAGTCTGAAAATTCGTATTCCGTATTCTGAAGTCTGACACCCTTATGTACCTCCCTATTCCAGTGCCCTCCCGTAATATACTACACTATACCCTCTACTCAACGCAATTAAAAACCTGCAAATCCTTGCAAATCCGATCTGAAGATCCGATCGATACCAACCGGCGCGCAGAACCGAACTTTGCAAAGTTAGAAGAGAAGAAGGAAATGAACCTTGACGAAACAAAGAACCATTATTGGATCCCCGCTAGCCCCAACCCACTTCTGAGTTGTGAAATTAAACACATTCGTTTAAATGAGGGGGTTGAGACCGGGGGCCAGCCCTTAGTGGATTCATCGATGAGTCCGGTGTTTCAGCGGGCGCCGTTGGGCTGTCGGATGAGTTTGGTTCGAGTGTCCAGGTGTTCTTCTAAAGTTTGTGCTCTGTGCTTGGTATCAGGATGGAACAGGAGTTCATCTGAGCAGGGTTGAGTTTGGAGAAGTGTGAAAATTGTTCGGTTGTTTCGATCCGTTAATTTTGTTTTTCTTTAGTTTTTGTTGTATGTATTGTTTTGTACTTTGATTTGACTTTGTCCACATTAATTTATCTCAGACTGGGCGATGGATTCTAGAACGGGGATTCTGCTGTCAGCCCTAATACTCGAATGTGAGTCTTGGGCGAATGTGGCATTACTTCAGTCCTCGGGGCCCAATTATTGAGTGATGTGTCCCTATGGGGTGACCGGTGTTTTGGTGGATCAAAGATGACAGCTTGTTGGCACCTTTCTCATACTTGAGTATAAACAAACACAGGTAGAATGCAAAACTAAGTGACAATTAACAGAGTCAAAGCCGAATGCTCGCTCAAATATCGAACCGCCTCACATCACCACACCAAGAGTAATTCACAGCAGCTCAGACAAGAAAATATAGAGAACAAGGGAGAAAGGAGACTCCTTTTCATTCATACATGAGCCCACCCAATCTAGGAAGGGAAAAAAAAATAATAACAAAAGAAAAAACTATGTCTGCGAATGCAAGACAACGCTCAAGACATAAGAACTACTTGCTGGATTCCCAGCCAACCCAGCTACGGGGCATCGGTCGCCAGACCTTGCACTCACCACTGCGAAGGTCATTGAGCTTGAAGCTCTCCATCTTGACCTTCTTGCTTTCCCGACCCTGTTCCCAGGCTCGGATCTTCTTCTTCGTGCCGTCCCAGTCCACCACGATACCCACGTGATCGGGCTTGCCAACCTCGGCACTGTACTTCTGGTGCATGGTGCCCCGGTGACCTTGGAAGCGGGCATTGCGGAAGCTAACAATGTCACCAGCGCGGATCTCATCGTTCTGGGACACCGAGGCATTGGCCAGGTTGGAGTAGACCAGAGCGCCGTAGCCTCGGCTGCCAACGGGAAGCAGGGCTTCGGCTAGAGGGTTGAGCAGGTACTGGATTAATCCGAACGGAGTACCGTCACCAACAGTGGAGTTTTGAACCGAGTTGACGGCTTCCGAGATTCGGGTTCCAAGCTGGATGTGGGCTTGCTCGAGTTGATCCTGACGAGGCTGCAGGGGTGGGGGCTCATGGCGTTGCTCGAGGGTAGCATCAGCAGGGTTCTTGGAGTCGAACTGCACCGTCACAACGGTTTGAGAGTAATCCAGGAAGAGAATATAGATATCTTTGGACACAGTTGTCTTTCCACCTCGTTTAGTGGAAGCTGACTCCTCGACCTCGAAGAGAAGATCGTTGCGGTTTTGGAATGCAGGGGGAGGAGTGTTGGGCTGAGTCCACCAGAGGGTGTTTTCGGAAAGATCTGCGTCGGCTGCGATATAACCGAGGTCCACCGAGGGACGTGATACATCCATAGACCGACGAATGTTGGCTGGCCCTCTCAGGAGATCCATGGATGCCCGCTGGCTTCGGGCTGCCGACGGGGATGGCAACGCTGGAGCCTGGGACTGAGGGGGCGGTGGTGGTGCCAGCGAAGGCCGCTTCTCATGCGAGATGGAAGGTCGCTCATTTGCGGCTGGTGGAGCGTCATATAGATCGTCATATTCCTCGTCGGCCTCTTGCTGCGGTGGGAAGGGAGGCGGTACCTCGGGGCGGCCATGTGGGAGGGGTGATGTAGGTAGGCCATGCTGAGGGGCAGCGTAGTTGAATGGGTCGTACTCCTCATCATCATCGCCACCGGCCGGCTCTCTGTTTGGGGGAGGGGGAGGGGGGCCTCGGGGTGTGTCAATGGACGCACGGGGATTGCGAGGCGGTTGGCTTGGGGGAGGGGGAGGAACTGCCCTGGGAGCGACAGGAGGAAGGGGTGGCGGTTGACGAGACTCCTGAGGGCTACGAGGTGACTTGATAGAATGGTCATCGGTGATGGTACCCTCGTCAAAGCTAGAATCACGTTCATGAGACTTCAATGCATCCTTGTGCTTCACTCCAGATGCAATATCAGTGTCGTAGTCCCCGTCATATTCGGTCACTTCGCCTTCCACGTCGTCTCCAGCCTGTCGAGGAGGTGCAACCGCACTCGTCCGACTGTCGGCAGTAGAGCGACGACGGAGCTGCTCAGGAGGGGGTGGAGGTGGTGCACGGCTCTGCGACGGGGGCATGGGCGGATTAGCTGGGATAGGTGGTGGTACCCGACTAGCTCTCTTTTCGGCAGCAGGGGTCGAGGCCGTTGACGAGACGGGTTCATATGTCGATGAACGACGGGATTCAAAATGATCAGGAATCGCAGGTGCAGGCACAGCCGGCGCATTGCCCAGCGTGTTCAGAGATAGATTAGACGTGTGCACTGAAAGCTCATCATCAGACTCATCGCCATTCTCGGCAGTCGTCGGTCGAGGGGGGACTGGTCGGTCTGAGTGTCACGGTCAGTCTCCATCTTAAATAAAGCTTGCCGCGTACTTACCTCCGGGAACTGGTGGGGGAGAAGCTGGCGGCTCGCCAGGGACATTCGGGACGGGTCTCGACTCCCGAGGGGGAGGAGGCGGCGCTGAACGGTCTATTGGAGTTAGCAACGGAGGAAGTTTGTGTCGGGTCCAGGACTTGGTGTTACCTTGGGATGGCAGGGCTGGAGGCGGACGATCAATAGAGGCACGAGGCACTGCACCTTCGTGAACTACATCTTCCACGTCTGGCAACTCACGCGCAGAATGCTGTTCAGTGATAGGCGTGGCCACTGGCTCCTCATCCTTCTCTACCTCGGTCGAAGGAACTGGCTTAGTGGCCAAGTTCATGCCAGGGAGGGGAACCATGGGCACCGGTGGGGCATTGACAGGCGAAGTGGGCTCCTCTTCAGGCTCCGCAGGCCTCTTCTCCGACTCGGCCGGGGCCTTGGGTTTAGTGCGGGCAGCACCAGGGCCGGACATGCCAGGCATCCCTCCTCCAGGTGGACCGAAGAGACCCATCATACCCATGCCACCGCTCATCTTGGCCATACGCTCACGCAATTCTGCCCTGCGTTTGGTCTCAGGGTCCACTTCCTCTTCCTCTTCATCGGCCTGTTCTTCAGCCTCTGGCTCCTCGGCGGGCTGCTCGACCGGTCGAGTGGACGGTCGGCGCTGGGAGCTAGGACGCGGCTGATCTTCGTCATCATCTTTGCTTGCCGAGGTTTCACCGGCATCTTCGGAGTCTGCGGCCGCAGAGTAGTCGGCATCATTGGCGTCGCTTGTGGCTTCCTGGGTGGGCGAGAACGGCACAGGTGGCTGTGGGGGAGGAGCCGCAGTCCGCATTGTGTCCACACTGGGATCTCGCACACTTGGAGATTGTCCAATGGGCGATTCCTGCTCTTCCTCCTGGGCAGGGGCTGTGGGGACAGCGGCAGCAGACGGCTCGTCCATAGACTTTCTGGGAGGCGGACGTGCAGGCTTTTCTTTCTTCTGAGCGGCTTCCGCCTGTCGCTGAGCTTGTTCCATCTGCTGCTTCTGAAGCAGAGCAATCCGGTCTTTCAAACTAGTTGGCTTGGGTTGGTCTTCGGCGCTTTCCTCGCCTTCTTCGGTAGCAGCGGGCGCGGGTGCGGGCACAGGTGCAGGCCGGCTTTCAGAGACCGGGGGCTCACGTGTGATTTGCTCTTTCACCGCAGGATCTTCCTCTCTCTTGTAGGCCACGGGCGCAGGCTCTCTTGGCGGAGGTTTGTAGGCATCTCGACTGGGAGGCGGTGCGACGAAGGGCTTCTTAATGAAGGACGGCTGGGAACCCCCTGGTTTGAATGGTGTGATGGGCGCAGCAGCCGGCTTATTGAATGCGGCGATTCGATCCCTGAACGAAGATCCAGAAGGCTTCTCTGCAACGGCTGGAGGAGCCGGCTTGGAAGATGGTGCTTTGGCAACAGGTTCAGCCGGGGCGGCGGCGGCGGGAGCGGCAGCGGGCACGGGCGCAGGTGCAGGAACAGGAGCGGGAGCGGGAGCAGGAGCCTTTACCGGCTGTGGGGGAGACGATGGTATTTCTGCGACAGGGGCACTCGGTGGGGATTGTGGCCGAGGGGGTTCGGGCAGCACTTCAGGCTCGGGTTGCGCTTGCACTTCCACGGGGGACTGCACCGGCTCGGGTTCCTTCTTGGGTCTGGGACGAGATGGTCGAGGGGGCGCGGGAGGGTCGTACTTCTCCACGAAATTTTTCGGGAAGATACCCTCCTGTTTGGCTCCTGAGGGGTCTGAGTATTCCCCATAGTACCAATCGTCATCTTCCAGGGCGGTGACCGTGACAATTTGCCCGATCGGGAAGTTCAGGTCGTCGTCATGTTCCGATACATACTCGAAGACAGCCCGAACTGTGAAGGGCGGACCGGACATCTGGCAGGTCGAGCAACCGAGGTTCCGAATAGGGAGATCAGAGAGGGCGAGGCTAGGGGAAGTTTTGTACCGCAATCGCCTGGTACAATATCGCTGGTATGCAGGGATTTATCCGGCGAAGATGTATCAATTCCTGGCAGGGTCAGCTCTTGGGCCTTTGAGTGGTGCCTACCAGGAGATGAGGGGGAGGGGCAGTACTCACGTAGAACCAGTACACCCTCACCAGGGCCAGAGAAAAGAGATCAGATGCAAGATTGCCAGCTCAGACACGAAAAAAACAAAAAGAAAAGGGCAAAGCAAGATGGGAAGAGAGGGCCAGGAGATGTAGAGGGAGGGAGATGAGGTCTGGCGGGATGAAGGAAATGGGCTCCACTGGGCGATCGGCGGCTAACACACCGTCTCTGTATACTTATTGTTTTACTACTTATGTCAATGTGTTATGTTTGAATATAGTTATAAATATAGTTATTTAGAGGTGTTTAATATAGTATAATATTACTTAAGTATAATATAAATGCCCAAACACCTACCGCAGACATAAGTAGTAAAGTACTTAGTTGCGCCCAAAGCTACGTCACTGGTAATACGATCTACTTAGAACTACATCTCTGCCTCTACTTAAGTATATTTCTAAAGTACAACATCCGGCAATAAATCTATGAACTCATTGCGAGAAAGTCTCACTCTCTAGATGGTCAACCATGCTCCTGAATTCCAGTAGATATAACCTTGAAAAGCTCGGGTAGCGAGTCGATTGAGTTGATTTTGATTACCCGTGGACTCTTCTTCCGCTTATCAAGTTTTAAGAATTCAGAAAAATATCGAATGTCGTCTCTGTTTGGAATCTTGGAGCCGATTCATTGGGTCTCTGAGGTCTTCTTTGAAATACCCGAACTTCCATTCTAAATTTGAGCTTGTCGAAGGTGAGAAAGCCAACCCGATGGCCATGCCCATTTTTGCCGATCTGGAAATCCCTGCTGTAAATCCCAAGAGGAAAGAAATTCTTAGATGGCCCAACGTTCTCATTCGCCCAGAAACCGGGGCTGTTCAAGCCCCGTATTGAGGCATCTACAAATACTCCCATTGAGGAAACGGGGTTCTCATTCTCCTCCATCCAAACTAAAATACAAGTTGGTACAAGAAATTGAATTGGGCCCAAACTACTTAAGTAGGGCCGATGTTGAAGGTATGACAATTATGGTGGATCTGCGAACCGAGAAAATCGTTGGTATATCTCAAGTCCTGCGCAGAACGAGAAAAGAAAAACCCCTGGAGGTACGGATTCACATGAAGTCCCGGTAGCCGGTGTGACGAACTATTTCCTATGGTGAACACAGTTCCAAGGGTCGGCTTGAAATCCTAGTCTTTTGCTCCTGGCGCAGCGGTTAGGGTTGGTCGGAATGCGCCCCGAGACCCTGATCTTGACATCCGGTTAGATTCTCTCCATCGTTGTTGGAGATCCCAGCTCTCACATCTCCTGTTTCATTTTAATGTGATGATGATTATGGTCTGGTTGCGGGACAGCGGACTCCTCGACAGAGAGATTACTTGGTTCTGGAAGGTCTTAGGTATGCTCCCTTTCACTCTGGCACCACCTCTTCTCCCCAGTCTTCTTTATGTTGCGTTTGCCCAGCTCCGTGGCTCTTCGAGTTGATCTCTTGTTCAATGGACCCATTGCATTTTCTAGTCCGATTTCGTGTGCGCGGGTCCTGCTGCGACAGGTGCAACTGGAGGTAAGGCTACCATTTTGAGATAGTTGGGTTGAATCGATGGATGTTGTAATTGAAAATCGAGATAACAAATCGATGTGTGCGCCATCCGCGGGGCTTCTGGTACGGCGGTTTGGACTGGTGCAGTAGGTTTGAAAGTCCTCAAGCAGTGTCAACAAAGGAACACAGGAGACTACGGTTTGCCCGGACGAGATAAGCAATGTTTACTGATGATAGATGCTCAGAAATCATTCATAAACCTTCAATTGGGAGGTCCGTCAAGGCTTTTGGGTTTTGCACGTTCACCATCCTGGTTGCCAAGGGAGGCTCAAAAAAAAAAAAAAAAAAAGCTGACCACTTGTACTTCGCCAAAGAGAAAATAATGTTGAGTAGAAAAGGAGACGAGAAGAGTCTAAGTCGGTATTGAGGATGTGGTACTTGATGTAATGATGTTCAGATGCCCATTTCTGAGTTTAGACTGTCAGGTGTAGATAGAGGGAGCTCTCTCTCTCTTTCTACTCTCGGTCTCAGAAATATCAATTACTTAGCTTTATTGTCTCTGTTTTTTCAATGAATAAGAATACACGTCGAGGTCAGCATGGTTTGTGTCAACGAGACCTCTTGATAGCAGGTTCACACCCAGGTGAAAGAGGATCAAGGAACGACTTGAAAACAAACGACCGGATATAGATTGCACTCAGTCAAAGAGCTTTGTAGGAGAAACCACTAGATAAAATTTCGGCTGAGGCCGAACTTAGAAGTGGTCGATCTCATGAATTAAACATCAATTGCTTGGATGGAAGCCTGCTTTATGATACTGTTGAGAGATACTATGGGTTTCCATAGCCAAAACCCCCATTGTTTGCTTTTTGCAACCTCTCTCTTTGTCCGAATCGATTGTTTTTGCGTCTTTCCTCGGCCCTGTAGTCTGCTACTTACATATATAGATCCTTATAGCTACATCTCTACCTCTACACTTCTATTCTACATGAAACTTCCGAGTGCAATAAAAAAAGAATTTCCACCATGATACCCCTGAAGTCAATCCAAAACAAAGTCGAGAAGCATCCAGTCTCTAAGGCTATGGCCTACTTAGGTGTCCTCTATAAATATTCATCCCCCTTCTATTCTTACTCCTATTCTTCGTGCTCTCCCTCGCCCTCATCACCGTCATGGCGGCAATAGTATTGGGCCGAGTGAAGCGGGAATAACCGCAGGAGGTGCTATGCCATAAATAATTCCTGGAAGAAGGACATGGACAAAAGCAGGGTCGTGGTATACAGCCCAGTCAACAGCGCTGGCAACTGGCGCGGGAGGCGCAGCCCCAGCAGGTGCCACTTGGTAAAAGAAATTGAATTGAGGCCAAATTGGTGCCGGTACTGCTACAAGGTTTACGAGTCCAGCAGCCGGCAATGAACAGCAGTAGATCCACTGAGATCTAAGAAAACTGTCAGTATAAAGTACGCAGGACGAGAAAAAAAGAAAGGAAGAAAAAAAACTTGGAGGTACTCACATAAAATCCCTACAACCAGTGAAACTCGTCCCATTAATGTTGAAGCTAGCTCGCAGAAAATCGTGGGTGAACAATATTCGCAGAAACCGCCTGAGTGTGTGACCAGCAAAAACGGGGATATTAATTGTGTGGGCACAGTTTGGTGCCGGACCTACCACACCCCTGCACTTCACGTCACCCGGTGGAAAAGACCCGACAGCCGGCATATTTCGTGGTAGCGCGAATTCCAATTGGACACCAACGTTGCCCGCTGCTGTCAATGTGGACGCTCTCGTTGTTGGACCGCGTGCAAAAGTGAACCTGAGAACGGTATGATTGTGCGTTCCATTGAGAAGATCGATGAAGTCAATGTTTAAGCCCGCAATCTTTTGTTTCAGGAAGTTAGCAGGTATGACCGGTTGGACTCTGTGATACCATCTCTTCAGCCCAGGGGGCAGTATCGGATTGCCCAGCACCTTGCCGCTTCGAGTTGTTCTCGGGGCCACTGCTCCAGGTGGTCCTACAGCGGCTGGTCCTGCAGCTGGGAGTACGGCTGCCATTTTGAGATGTTTGAATAGAATCGATGGATGTTGCAACTTTAGAATTGCTTTTGTGAATGTGATGCCTGATGTTATGAATATTCTACAAGGGAATCACTTGAACTTATATACTACCAGGCTTTGAAAGTGTGTCTTTGTGCAGAGAGCGATGTAACAAAAATAGATGTCGAAGTCAATGCGGTTTGTATCAATGAACCCCGTTGATAGCAGGTTTATGAAAGGGGATCAAGGAATGACCTCGGGAGTTGAAAGCGAGCGGCTGAACATAGATTCTATATGGTCAAAGACACTCTTTGTGAGAGAAAACTTGGTTACGTTTGTTTCGACTCGAGTCAAAGTGAACCAAAGCCGAATTGAACTAAGGCCCAACTTTTGAAATAGACGATCTCATAGATTCAGCGTTACTCATCTAGATGGAAACCTACTTTATGATACAATAACTTGTAAAGGCCATTGCTCGAAAGAGAACAGTATTTCATGAACAGATAATCGAGTATGACCAAGAAGATGTCTGGGGGATAGAAGAGATGGAGGGGAGCCACATGCACATATCTAGACAAAGCAAGATCTTTTGTTCTGATCTACCATTCCCAAAGACCAAGCTGAGACGTTCATTCCAGTAATGATGCTTTCTTAGGGCTGCCTTCATTTTCTCATTGCTTCTATCTCCCCCAAGTCCTCGACTCCAAGTCCTAGCCATGATTGGGGTTTTCTCTTAAACATGCATCTGGTCACTTATTCTGTATATTCCCAAACTGAATAACTATACGGCAAGATATCAGGATGAAAAGCTAGGGCAAGGTAATCAGAAATCATTGGTCAAGGAATATAGAAAAATCTATAGCCATGGAACTATTACAATCTAAATATCTAGAGATATGCACAATAGAGAGCAAACAAAGCTAATAACAGATATCTGCATTAATTTGAAATGTAATACCAAACTGACAAAGCCAAAATCTCATTCTCAATGTCCTTTTTCTCGCTGCCTTTCCATTACTTAAGTATAAGATCTCCTAATATTAAAACACAATCCCCCAAACTCGACCTATTACTTATGCCCCTCCCCCTCAGTAGTTAAGTACGGGAATCGCAGGGTAGGGGTACAGAGGATGCAGGTAAGTAGCGTTTCCAACAGGGATAGCAATTGGTGCAGGGTTTCCAGGCACTGGTGCGGGTACTGGAGGAGGTGGTGGTCCGTTGACATGTGCCGGTGCTACCGGGAAAGGTGGTTCTCCAGCTAGACGCGGTCGAAGCCAAACGTAGTTGAAATCGTTCCAGACGCCGACTGGTCCTCCAATTACAGCAGGAGGAGGCACCAAAATTCCTGCGCCAGCACAGTGGCTCAGCCACTGAGACCTATCATAATTGTTAGTATATGTACTGTTCAAGAATGGGAATGGGGAAAGTACTCACATCATGTCTCGACTGCCAATGGTAGTTCCCCCCGCAACGGGAGTGTAATCAGCTGGTAACATGTCCTGAACCCTCACCTGACGTAAAAGGCTTCTGAGTCTCGTGCCAGGGGCTACGGGCACTGCAATAGAGCGCATAGAGTTTAGGTGCGGACCAGCGGCAGTAATGCTTTCGCCCCACAGTACAGCGCGATTCGGTCGAGCTGCAGTACCAATTTCTCGGAATCCCATTGTAACACCCAGGGTGCCAGCTGGTGCGTATCGTGAGCCTTCGGTCTGTGGGTTAACGAACATGAGCCTGAAGTTAACATGGTTATCGACAGCGCCTCCATGTTCATCTAGGAACTCAACATGACAAGATGCAATCAGCCTACCCTGCATGGCTAGTGGAATAGAACTGATCTGCTCGTCCATGATCCACTGCTGTCGGTTGACTGTTTCTAGGCTCAGGGTCGGCGAGGCCAGTTTCGCGGCTATATTTGGTTAGCTTTTGAACAATGCTCAAAATGAAAGGATGATCACTTACTTCTATAATACAGTCGAGTGCTCTTTGCTAAACGGCCCCTTTTTGGTCCTCCGACTGTCTTGACTTTCGCGCCTACTACCGCTGGTGGCTTGGGTGCTGCTGGTGCTGTGTGTGTGCGGGGTGCCATTTTGATATTGTTGAATTGAATTGACTGGTGTGTGTTTTCTGTTGTAGATGTTTTGCCGATGGTTGTAGATGCTCTGCTAATTGTTATGATATTTGCAAGTGAAATACTCGTCCTTATATATTGTCAGATATCGAAAGCCGGCCCTGGATCAAAGAACACTACAATCTCTAGAAGACATTGGATGAAAGGGGAGTAAATATAGACATGAAAGCCAGCAGACAAATAGGATCACTGAAATCTTTATGATGAAACAATATGTCGAATATCGAGGAGGACTCGGTCAAAGGCTTTTGAGAGGCGTTAGATTCATTCATTATCCTTGTTATAACAAAGCAACGGGTATTTCAAGGGGCATTGTTGAGCAAAGACTTCAGGAAGACAAAGCGATCATTCTGCAGACGAGCAAGGAACATGAACTCTAGAGAATATCATCATTACTGCAAATGAAACGATACATCTTCATGGATTGATGGGCTTACCCTATCATGCATGGGTGGCTTTAGAAACTAGCCAGGCGTACAGTGTGTTGGATATAACTGATCCATAATGTCCTGTAGTAAGTGTACCCATAACCCATCTGCATACTTGTCCAGAGCCGTTGAATCGAGGACACTGGTATGTCTCATTTCTCGTGGTATGTTTGTGCTTAACACTAATGTCTCTCGGGATTTCCAAGATTCTGGTTGGACATAATTGTGTTTCTATCACCTGGGCATCCAGTTGATTCAGTCTTCTCTTTGTGTATCACTCCCAATGTCTGTTACTCCATTGTCTTCGACTATCTGTACAAACTCATAGTTGGATGCATTGTAGATGAGATTCGCCCCTGTGGACACCACGACCTGCAGGATTGGAGGCTCTTAGATAGAACTTTGGGCAACTTAATGTGGTACTTTGTAGGTTCTACTGTTCTCCCGGGCCGATGTTTTGGGCAAGATGTGTGAAGTATACAAGTGTTTCTTTGACCTGGTTCTTCTATTCGTGGGCTGTATAATTACTCTAAGTTTGAAGAGAGAGTTGGGAATACTAAAGAACCAAATACCGAATTTATTATAGTGCAAAGATGCCCCGAGTATGGGGTGCATCGGCTGTCCCACATGAACTTGTAACTCAACTCAAGAAATGATCTTCCAAGGGTTCACCTTGCACTTTGTGCCATTAATCTCTATGTATCGCTCTAGTTCCTCGTTGGCTTCATTTTCTTATCAAAAAATGAAAAGAAAGCTTAGCCCTCGAGGTGATTCAAGAAAACGTCACGGCGTGAGACACCAACCCGTCCAGCGAACCAGGTATCTAGTCGACTATTAAGCTCTCTACTCCCTACAGACCACTGTTTGTGTAGCTTAGGATTAATCAATTCAGCCAGAGAAACTATTAATTGTATGCAAAAACATAGAAACAATCAGTGAGAAGTTCACCGCAATCCGGGGGATTTTTTGCCTCCGCTTTGGATATTGCCTGTCTTTTTTTTGTTAACCGCCTTCAGGTCTCGGGTTTCTCCTCATTACAAACCTCATCAAATACGAAACCTCTTCTGGAATTTATAGAATGGCTGCACAGCAAGGGCCCAATGCCCTCAAGACCTCCCTGCCCGAGGCATACGCCGCCATGAACGCTCAACAACCCCCACCATCATATACACACCCATCACAAGAACAACAAGACAAATACCTCCAAGGTCGCCCAGGAGCAACACAACATCACCTTGAAATCGCATTACAGCATGCGCAACAGATCCAGACCCAAAAGGACGCCGAGGACGTAATCCTCAACCACATTCTCGATCTCCTCGATCTCCCCTCCTCCCCCTCCGCCAACCCAGCCACACCAGACATAGAAGATACCAACAAATTCAAAGGCGCTCTGATCCCCTTCCGACCAAGCGACTACGATAATCTAATTCTAGAACGCAACTACGGAGATCTCTGCGGCTACACCCTCTGCCCCCGCAAACACCGCAAGCAAAAACCCGGAGCGGGAGGTGGCTTCCAATTCAAATATGGACCTAAAGGGAGCGGGCCAGGCGGCCGGGGACGCAGCGTGGACATTGTACCACAAGACCAGGTCGAGAAGTGGTGTTCGGACGCATGTGCAGAACGCGCTCTATGGATCAGAGTGCAGCTATCTGAAGAGCCAGTCTGGGAGAGGAGGGGCGATAATACCCGGGGCACGAATATCCTACTTCTTGAAGAAGCGCGTGCGAAAAGACTACTGGCCCCGGCGGCTACGGGCACTGTTTCGGCTGTTGTGGACGATTTGAATAACCTCATGCTTGCGAACCCGGATCGGTCGCGGGAGCTTGCGGTGGAACGAGGTGATACCAGTTCTGTGAATCGTAATGGTCGGGTGCCGATTACTTTGCAGGAGAATGCTGGTAAGCAGCGTGCAGAGGCTCCGCAGATGCGTCCGGATGATGTGACTGGGGGTTCCATTGAGGGATATGTTCCCCGGCAAGACAGAGCCGTAGACGAAGATGGAGATATTGATCTCTTTGATCAGATCTGATCAGATAGCAGGATTTGCTATGGCATTTTTAGGGCGTTCTACGAATTTTATACCCATTGTTCATGGTTAAGTCTACGGACCACTGGCAGCGAATATATCCTTTTCAGAAAATATCCACGACTCAGACCAATGGTCATGAGTCTCTTGAACAAAAGTTCAAGAACTCCTACGTAGCCTGACCTGAAATGAATCAGGTAGACACGAGGGGGAATTTGGCAATCAAGCGTCATCTCCGTGAGGAGAATCGGCGACACCTTTCTCAAAGAGAATCATTTGTATTCATTCCTCATCCAGGAATAGCCTTCCACTAAGCTAAACCGTGCTAGCGGGACGAAAAGCCAGCCAGACAAGCGTGATCAGGGGCGAGAGCCGACCGACCAGACATGAACTTTTGTTACCATTCCGGGCGCAGAATTTAGCGGGGACCGAAGCGGCGGGGACGCTCAGCCTGCTGCTGCTGAGAGACGGCAACGACGTTGACCTTGAGGTTGTCGAACTATAAACTGTTAGAAATAATTCCTTTTCTTTTGTGAAACGAGAAAAACTTACGCCCATGGACTTGAGAAGGTCCTTGGTGTCGGCGTCAACGTCGAGCTGGCCGGACTCGGTCTGGGAGACATCGAGAGCGGAGACCTCGGGGACGTACTGGTCCTTGCGCTCACGCTCCTCCTCCTGAAGCTTGAAGGAGATACCGCGGACGGGACCACGCTGAATGCGCTTCATGAGGTGGGTGGTGTAACCAGCGATCTGAAGATTGGCAGTTAGCAACTGAATCAGGCGCATAGTCATCGGCGCAAAAACATACCTTGTTGCGAAGACGCTTGGAAGCGATGATGGCGATCTCATCACAGATACGCTTGTTGGTCTCGAAGTCGAGGGTCAACTTGGGGTAGTAACGCTCGATGATGACCTTAGCGGAGCGCTTGACTGTCTTGGTACGGACGCGACCCATTTTGGCGGTTGTTGGCTGGCGGGATGGATGTTCGAAGGACTGATAGTGAGGCTGGTTTTGAATTGACTTGAGCGGGCTCGCTTGTGTGCCGCAGATTACATAATTCGCTTACACACCGCTCTGAAAGTTTCTGCTGAATCTTATCTTAGGGTTATTTGAGACCATATTGACCGCTTACTGATTAGGCTAAGTGTCAAAAATAGACTGACATCAGCGATACATACAGGGGCCTCTTTCCATTTTTTGGGCGTCACGTGAGTTGGCTTTGGATATACGCTGTACGGAGTACTATTGATTGGTGTACTAGTGATTCAAAATCAAACACGGCGATGCTTGTTGAAACCTTTATTTGATGTATGCAACTTATATGGGAAACAGAAAAATGGCTTTACACTAGAACTATCATACATTGTACAAGTATTGCAGGCTCCTCACCTGGAGCTGAGGGTGTTGAGAAGACTGCGAGCGACCTCCTCTGTTCCCTTCGCTGGACCCCGTTGCGCCGCCTGCTCACCTGGCGTGAATCGGGGCTGGCCAAACGGCCGTCGGTCCATCCGAGGCACTGCCTGGGAGTTGTAGTTGGCAACATCCGAGATAGTCAGGGTGCTCTCTTTCTTGTGATCTTCCAATCCATAGGGCGCCTTGGCAGTGGCGCTGGCACGGAAAGATGCAAGGTTGATACGGCCCTGGCTATCTGTAGCAGCGCGGATAGGAGTGACCCAGTATTTACCACCACCCTTGATGGACGCATCGAAGTAGGTGAGACCGGGAGGTGCGCCTGACGCAACGAAGTTCATGGCGTTCAGGTCGTCGACGGCAATACCACCGATACCTGCTGTGGCACGGGACATTCTGCCCTTGAACTTGCCCTTGGGTCGCAGAATGCGGGCCTCGACGGGGCGCTCGTATGTCTGGGGACCAAACTTGGGGTGGTTGTAAATCAAAGCGTGTGATCGGGTGTACGACAGACCAGCCGAGGGGTGTGTCTTGGGAGGTCCTGTGACGGCGTATTCTGGGGAAGAGAGATTGGTTGGGGGAGGTTGGTAGTACTTGCGCCCAACGCGCTCACTGGGAACGGCAGGAGGCGAAGCAAGATCCAGCAATTCGAAGACGACTGGGCCGAGAGCGAATGGGTCATTGCGCAAAGACTTGATGTAGGTATCAAACTCCGCATCGGTAATTGTAACAGCCTCAGCGATGTCCTCTCCGTTATCCTGTGCTTGCTGGCGAAGTTCGGCATTGCGCTTGACCGTCAATTGCTCACGGAGCTTCTGCAACAGCTCGGGCTTCTGTGTAGATACCTTCTTCAGGTAAGCCAGGAACTCCGACTCCGTTTGTCCGGCAAGCCAAGGACCTGTCTGTCTAAACTGTTTGGCACCAGCTTCCTGAAGACCCTCGCTAGTCTCGGTGTTGTCAAGGTGGGCTTCAAAGGGACTCGAGTGTCTGGGGACGATGGTTGTCGAATAGTTGACCTTGGATGGGAGAGACATAGGCATGTGAAGCTCCTGGAACTTTTCGAGGGTCATCGTGTGATCCGCGGCGGATTCGAAGTCGGTGACATGCTCGTACGTGTCGAGGGCGTGAACTCTGACTACAGGCTTTGACGATTTGTCTGATGTCGACTTGGCTGGAAGAGGGCGTTTCAGACCCCAATCGCCTCGGGCTAGTGATGATGACGGGGTAGCGATGGCGGCTCGAATGGGGTGAGGCAGAGTTGCAGAATCGGATTCGGTGACGGTTCGCGAGGATGGCGGTGCTTGGGGACCCTTGAGAGCTTTTGGAAGTGCAAATAAGCGCGACTTGCGCATTAAATTCGCCGTTGGCGATAGCCTGGCGGACGCCATGTTGTTCAATTGATTTGACTTGGAGTTGCTGCGAGAAAAGTTGACCGGAGAACACGGGCAACGCATACGGTAGCCACAACAACCCAAAGCGCAGTTCTCTCCTACAAAATACCGGTGGTTCTCAGTACAAACAGTGTATACACATTGTATTTTTTTTTTTCTTTCTCATTGCCATGTATCTATAATCTGGCCTAAACACCAATCACCACAAGGGAATCTATGGTGTCCTTCACTGTCCGTTCCAGGGATCGGTATTCCAGCCCCAGAACCTTCTGGGACTTGCTATTGTCATATCCATAGGTGTTCGGGGAATCATCAACAGAGTCCGCAGGTGGCAGTTTCTCCTCAAACTCGGGGTGGGTTTCACGGACAATGTCTGCGATCTTTTTGTTCGAGAAGAAGCCCGCAGTAATGAAGAATCTCTCTCCGCCGGCCTCGCTAACCTCGATTGCCTTTACGTGAGCAAGGGCAACGTCGCGTACATCCACCCAGAGGAAGTTCCCAGTTGGAGCCAGCTTCTCCTTCATAGCGCCCTGGATGAGATCTCGGAAACGCTGGTTTGAGGTGTTGATGGCCTCCAAAGAGTTCAGATAGGGAACAACCGGTCCAAACACCAGAGGTGGGTTGATAGTAGCAAGGTCGAAGTTTGGCTTCTCCTTCTCGACGAAATCCCAGGCAGCTTTTTCGGCAAAAGTCTATTCCGCGTCAACTGGGTTTTTGTGCTCCTGCTCGCAAGAGAAAGACTTACCTTGCTAGCTCGGTAGACCTGCGAGTGGTCCATCGCCTCCTCCCATGTCACTGGGTTCCACACCTTCTCGCTGTAAACCTCGGGAGGCTGCTTGGGATTGACAATCGCAGCGAAGGATGATGTGATCACTACTCGCTTCACGGTTGGGGCATAGGCTTTGACGGCCTTCAAGATACCAGTGGTACCCTTGATGGCAGGGTCCAAGAAGTCCTTCACGGGATCTTGGACATTGAAATGGAAAGGCGATGCGGTATGCAGAACGTAATCGAATGGCGGGTCTGACTTGACGGCCTGTTACTTCGTCAGTGATATACATATGGTGCAATAATGCTCCACTGACCTCGTCGAATGCGCCATCCTTGGCTACATCTTTCACAATCACATAGGAGAGCTTCTCTTTGGTTTCTGGGTGCGCCTTGATGATCTGGTCACCTTTTTCCTCAGATCGGACAGTCACAACGGTTTCAAAGCTATATGACCATACAATTGTCAGTGTTGGTAAGTGGGGCAGGGAGGCGTACTCCATACCCATGCTGTAGTAGAATATCTACAATGTGGGCGGCAATGAAGCCACTGCCTCCAGTCAAGAGCACTTTAACCATGATGAGATAATAAGATGAAAATATGTATGAGAAAAAGAAAGTGAACAGAGGTGGGAGGACCTTGAGCTTTATCTCCAAACCCCTCCGTCATCCCGCATCGGCCCGGACATATCACATTGCGCAAGATTACAAATGGCGGCTTTGAACAGACCTTACACGCCTTTATTTCCGCGTTCGGGTCTAACGGAGCTAAGCTATCGGGCTTACCGCAGCCTTGCCGCAGCCTTGCCCTCTAACGCCTAAAGATCGAATGGGGTAACGGCCATTCCGCGTTGCGTCCTTGCCCATTGGATCAACTTGGATATCTGCGAGAGCCAGCTTCAGTTGAAGATTGAGGGAAAAAATACAGGCCAACACAGTTTCCGCTGCTTTCTATCATACCGAGTATATCGACACTTTCCTCCTACAGCATCAATCTAGGGTCATTGATGAACCTTGGAATGCGGGGAAGCTGTGGTCCATATATCTGCAGTGGTGCTCAGCTTTATACCTGGGGACCTTTGGTGTAAGTGAATCTTGCTCACTCCACTCCGAGATTCTACTGAAGTATCCAAGATTCCTGTGGTGACTTTCAAGAAAGACAACAAAACAGCCATGCCTGCCCTAAATATACTACATGGTCTTCAATTGGTGTCACTTCTCTTCCAAGATTCCTTCCCGGTGCTTGATATTTTTCTTTTATCTCTACTCAAATATAGAAAAATGGAAATGGAATTTCTATGGAACTCGAGTCAATTATCCACCTACAAGCACGATTCCAGCTTCCATGCCCATCGTTAGGCCATGGAACTCGGGAATATATACATCCCTTCGGAGGGTTTCTCGGCGCTCTGTCACTCGAGCACCTGCGATTTTGGCCAATAGCTAAAGTGCGATATGTCCGCATGTATAGAGATCTCCGAAGCACAATAATTCAGTAGTAGCTCGATCTCCGGTGAAGCAGCTGGCTATCGTATAGTTACTTTCGTCGTACTTAAGTATCCTTCTAAAGTTTTAGCAGACCTCGGTTGCCAACTTGCCAACGAGATACTTCCTGGCACTCTCTAAGGTTCTCGTCATCTTTTGAAGAAATTCAAATCTCCAGTTCTATTCTACTACGCTGCTTAGCAATCTTGGAAGGTTCTTTTGATCAATTCAAGTCGATGATTTCGTAGTTCATGATTGTTGTTCCGTACTGTACAGGGGGACGTGGTATTGTGTAATTAAGTGTAATTAAGGCGACAACAACGCAGTTGATTGGCTCATCCCGCTGAGTCAACACTGCATTGTGTAATACATAGGTGTAACCAGCATAAGCCCTTGTGCAGGTACTTCATAGCCTACTTGTAAGTACTAAGGTACTAAGGTACGGAGTAGAGTAGATGCATGTCTCAGCTTGGACCTAAAAGCAGGCAACATTGTATACTACCTTCAAACAGCCAGGCTCCCACTTTAATCTCCTTTCTCCCCCATGCGTCTAGAATAATCAAAAAGAGAAGAACGGGTAAGTGGGTCATGTCTAAATTAGGTGCGAGACCTCCTTTCCCCGGACATACCTCCCAACGTGGCCCCAGCACCTTTGTCATTTCACATTCCCTCCTGAAGCCCTCCTTATACACTATACCGAACTTCTCTCTCGCGACATGGCCTTGTGATACGAGTAAGCGCCTACTGTAACCTATCTTCTTCCGTCTCCGCCGCGGCATGATCCCGCATCATGGAATCACTCGTATATGAGAACTCGCCTCTGGCCGAATACCTGGAAGGTTCGTGACATCCAAAACACCCGAGGAATGTTCGCTGACTCTGATAGGGGAGGGAGGACATGACGAGAGCTGGCCCGTGGAAGAGAACCAAAGCGACGATGATCATACCACCCTCAACTTTGCCCCCCGAGGGTCTTCCAAATTCCAGGACCGCGTACGAAACAAACTCCCGAAGCCTCTCGACCTAGGAACACCCCAAGGACAGTTGATCGGGAAAATCTATGAGGCGTGCTCGGTATGACCCCTCATTCTCAACGGCACGCACTCGCGCTGACACGCTTCTCTCTAGTCCGCGCT
Source organism: Penicillium salamii (assembly GCA_911197225.1). Classification (NCBI taxonomy): domain Eukaryota; kingdom Fungi; phylum Ascomycota; class Eurotiomycetes; order Eurotiales; family Aspergillaceae; genus Penicillium; species Penicillium salamii. The sequence continues at coordinate 400,350 of CAJVOY010000080.1, read as the reverse complement.
AAATGCCCGATTAACGCGAAGCGACAACGAACGATTCTTAGAACAATTCGGCTACGTGATTGTTGCCTCACAGCTCTTGAATGAGCACAGCGCCCCCTCCTACACCTCCGCCTCCGACGTCCACTCCGCGAAACAACCCGCAGCACTCCCGTCCCTATCTACAACTTTTGGAATTCAAGGCGCTATTGTCACCGCCTGCACATCATTCTCTATTGCATGGTTATTACATTGGAGCCGGTCGAAGACCGGATCGGGGGTTAGTCTAAAGAAAGTTGGTCTACTGTTGGTACTGGTTCCGGCTGTTGGGGTTTTGTTCTACGTTTTCGCAAAACGCCAGTGGCTAAAGTACCTGCGGCATCAAGCTGTTGAGGCAGCGGGGACTTTTATTGGAAATGCCCAGGGTTTCGATCATGCTGCTTCGGCTTCGGTTGTCTTCATTCAGGAGGTGGAACTGGTGTCACGGGGGTATCGGATGTAAGATTGCGCAAAGTCTGGTCAGAAAACCGCGACCGAACTGACATCATTCCAGAAGTACCCCTTTACCGCCGATCAGCCGACTTGAGGAGGTAGTGCAGACACGGCGCTGTCTAAGACTGCGCCGAGCAGTGTCAGAGTGCTTCTCCTCAATGCTCGAGCGATATATCCAATCTCAAAACACTTTGCGCCCGCTCACAGAGGAGGGTAACCTTGCCAAGTATTACGACATTTACGATATTGGACTGGAGGAACTCGAGGTGATTGAACTCTCGGTGTCCCAGAGAACACACGAAGATCAGTACTCCCTACGTTACCTCCGAGATCTCTTTGGCAAATTGTACAGCATACGCAAAAGCGTTTTATGCTGTTTGTTGGCGCTGAGTGCGGATGGTGGAGGATCTGACATCACGAGATGGAGCTCTGCTGTCGAGGAAATGCGTGAGCTCGCTGCAGTGACTGGTGCTAGCATGTCGAAAATGACTGCAATTCTGAGCGAGGAGGATAGTATGTGGCCTTTCCTAATTTCAAAGAGACCGAACAATTGGGACTGACTTTTCCAGGCGAACAAAACATCCCTCCATCCCCATTACCTTCAGCTTCATCAAGCAAGGATCACCTGCGAGCTCAATACCGACGCCTCAACTCTCTTTCACAGGGGGTCCGTGCCTTGCATGCGAAAATGCACATCGTCAGCGAGGAGTCACATGCAAATCTCGAGCGTGCAGATGCCGAGGAGTTCGAGGCTACACTCCTTGCACAATATGACTCAGTTGGCAGTGACCTGCGTGCTCTGCTCCAGGAGTGGGAATCCGGCAAGACGGCATTGGTAAATCAACATGACCGTCTCAGTGTCGGAGATCACTCAAGACCTTCCAGCACCTTTTTGATGCCCATGTCACCCACTCCGAGCCTTGGGGGCTCCACGGCAGTGGAAGGCAGTCCAACCGACGCACTCAAAGCCTTGAACGGCGATCATCGGCCGGATCTGACGCATACTTACGAAGATGAAGAGATCTTCGAAGCTGTTGTCCTCCCCGGCTCCCGAAATAAGAGGATGTCTTTGACCCGAGACGAACGTCTGGCCCGCGTCCGAGAAGACCGTGTCAGGCAAGCTACCGCTCGCGAAAAGATGGACGCAAGCAACAATATGCTCAAGGAGCTGGAGATGGTGATTAAACAAAGGCCTGGGAATCACTCTTCCAAGCGAGTCACCAGTATCTAGGAGACCCCTACCCAAGACAAGGCTGGGCTCCTTGTCTCTTGATCCCTTCGGTCAGGATCCTACTTTTCTTTTGCGCCCTTGGGCACAGGATTGACTTCCCAGCGCTAGCAGCAGGATGTCATACATTGATACCCACCATTTGTATAGACGGGGAATGGCGACAGTGGCGTTTGGCATGGGCCTTTTGGCGGCCTTCTTTGCAGTTTGCATGTATCATTACTCTTTTTTTCCTATTATTGTTCACCTGTATAGTGAGTTGGGGTGCTTTGGCACGAGATTGTGACGGCTGCCCGACTGTATATTCCGGCAGTGTAAATGAAACACATACTTAAGTAACATTGACCTCTCGTACTCTGTATATAACAACTAGATACTCCGTAGAGTCAATTACACGTATATCATATTTGGCCTAAGGCACCAACGCTAAACCCAAACAGGACATATCGCCAACGAACGCGACCGCGTCTTTTCCCCACCCTTCAACGCGGTTCATATAATTAGGGCGCTGCCTCTTTCCTTTCACTTCTCCCCTTCAAATTTGATACCCGCCACTTCAGTTACTCTTTTTACGATTTAATTTAACCCAATTACCAAGAGTAAGTTGGTTTGAAACATCTACGATCCTGTCGGTGAACAATTGATCAATTAACCCATATTTTCAGTGTTGGAAGCTCGTTTGGAACAGGCCAGTCTGCTGAAGCGCGTACGTGATTCCGAAATCCCACATCCCACGCCATCCTAACGCGATCTAGGTGGTCGACGCTATCAAGGACCTCGTCCAAGACTGCAACTTCGACTGCAATGACTCCGGAATCGCCCTGCAGGCCATGGACAACTCGCACGTTGCCCTGGTCTCCATGCTGCTCCGCGCCGAGGGTTTCTCTCCCTACCGCTGCGACCGCAACATTGCCCTCGGAATCAACCTGCTCTCCCTCACCAAGGTGCTCCGCGCCGCCCAAAATGAAGACATCCTGACCCTCAAGGCTGAGGACTCACCCGATGCCGTTAACCTCATGTTCGAGAGCGCCGAGACAGATCGTCTCAGCGAATATGATATCAAGCTCATGGATATCGACCAAGAGCACCTGGCTATTCCCGAGACCGAGTACGCTGCTACCGTGGAGATGCCCTCTGGCGAGTTCCAGCGTATTTGCAGAGATCTCAACGCACTTTCCGAGTCTGGTAAGTACTTAATTTTCCTTCGGCAGCAATGTGTGGCTGGTCATCTGTCGACATCTCGCTTACTGTTTCCCCTTAGTCGTGATCGAGGCCAACAAGGAGGGCGTCAAGTTCTCCTGCAGCGGTGACATCGGTAACGGCTCTGTTACCATCCGCCAACACACCAACGTTGACAAGCCCGAACAAAATGTCACCGTCAACATCTCCGAGCCCGTCGCCCTGACCTTCTCCCTCAAGTACCTCGTCAACTTCTGCAAGGCCTCCAACCTGTCCTCATCTGTCGTCCTCCACCTTTCCCAGGAGGTGCCTTTGCTTGTCGAGTACGGTCTCGGAAGTGGCCACCTGCGCTTCTACCTGGCCCCCAAGGTAAGCTATCATTCCCCAAGGTGTCTGTCCCGCCATATTCGACTTCGTGCTAACATGTCTCCACTCAGCTCGGCGAAGACGAGTAAACGGACTATATGGGGCGTTGAAGGGATAGAGGCATGGTTAAAAATGAAGCCTTATGATAATCGAGAGGGCCCAATGGAGGGAAAACTCTTTCACTGCATCCTCAATGGGGGATTACAAGATGTTCACGATAATTTACACATTCAGCGGTCGACTTCAATGTCGCAACCTTTTCTAAATCAATTTCAAAAACACTTAACCAGTATTTTCCGTATACCAAGATGGCGGAAACCACCAATTTACTCGTTACAATGTTTGCCTATAAAGCATGATAAATCAATACATTTCGGAAATCTATCTTGATACAGTGAGTTCAATCCCAGAGCCCCCGACACCACGGCATTCAATCACCTATCCCCCCAACTGTAGCTTGCAGCTTGCAAGCAGGACCCTAGAAGGCCCACAACCCCACTAATTAGCAAGGTCGACAAAAAAACACTCTTTCCAGGCCACCCCAAGAAGAGGCGGAGAACGAGAACTGACCTGAAAAAAAAGATGAAGCGCCATCCCCACCAGAATGATCGGAATCGAATGATACCATCCACCCTCCGAAGAGAAGCAGAGCAAGTATGCTGCGTATTGCACTAAAGTGTCATCACACACAATCTCCGCACCGACTCTCCCAAGGGGATCTGAAGAAACGCAAGCGAATCCCAGCCCCGATGTTTCTGATGCCGAATGCAGGTGTGGATACAAGATCACACCAGGCCCTCACGGGCAGAACCGGCGCCGACGCATCGACGCGGGTTGTGGGTTTGAAGATTCCTCCGAATTTCTCATTTGCAAGGGTTCTCGCGGTCTGGGCGGAACCCAGATCGCGAGGACGGAACGAGCCGTCGTGTGTAGCAAAGAAACGCAGCATTGGTGGGGATGGCGCTTGGGAGAGGAAGTTTTTTGTGTTCGGCGTTTCTTTTTTATAGCTTGGTCACGTGGGTGAGTCACCGCTTTGGTGGCGCTTGTCCCGATTAGGTTGTTCGCTTGCTTTGCTTTTATCACTTCTTTTCTTCAGTCGATTGACTCTCTGTTGATTCGGATTATTATCTAGGTAAGATGCTGGCAAGTCTCTAGTTTGGTTATGCATGTAGGACAATTTGCCCTGTGTCTCGAGGCGAGTCCTTCACGGACGTACGCAATGGCAGGAATGAACTGGACATCACAGAGCCATTCCGACCAACAGCCTCAATGGTCGTCCATTCAAAGTAATCATCGCGTTCGATCCTGGTTTCAAATCCGCGTTTCTCAAAGTATCCGACCAGTTCATACCCATCCCACTGCTCCTGCGACGCATAAACTCTCCATCCTTGAACCTCGGTAGCTCCATTCCAAGAAACAAACCAAACTGTCGGCCCAGAGACATACTCTGCCATAGCGTAGAGATCAGGACTTGTTGTCGGCGCAGTGGTAAAGTTGGCCTTGTAGGTTCGATACCAATACCCAGTTGGGTCAGCCAGCCATGCTTCGAAAACAGTACGCGGTCCATCTGGAGTGTGCTCATGCTCGCTGAGGAATGGTGTTCCACCCCAATACACAAAGACATTACCACTGTCCAAGAATTGCACGCTTCCCTCTCTTGTTGTCACGATGTCTTGGGGCGTCGTGTACCGGTGGATCAGAGAGGCGTGCATGGTTTTCAGGTCTAGATGCAGCGCGAGACCGGAAGAAGATGAAGCTGAATGGTGCCATTCATCGGATGCATTGTCGAAAAGTGAGATCTGCATAATTCCTTCTTCCTCGTTCTCGTGATGTACTCGGGCATGGTGCTGAGAGCTGAAGTTCAGTCCGGACTCAAATGTAAAATCGGATCTGCGGCCTCCGAGCCTCCATAGGATGGTCCCATTTTGTCCAGAGATCATGTATATGGTGCTTGTGTGGCGCGCGGAGATCAAATAGTCTCCTCTCTGAGTCTTGTCAACAGAATTGATATGACTAGTCGAATATCAGCAGACAACAGTCAAGGAAGTGAAAAGACATACAAATAATCCCAACCAGTCTCAGGACTGATGCCATCTCCCCATTTTCGCCCAAGCTCCATTTGGGATTCCTCTATCTCGATATAATCCGCAGGATCCCACATGAAACTCACAGCCTGTGTCTCAATATCAAGTTCCTGAAACCCCGCTGTCCGTAGATATCCATCCAAGGGACCCCCGACAGAAGATAAGTCCCAACGCCTGATATCCAGCCATGTTGTGATGATTGCTGTTCCATTATCGACAATATTCAACTCATGCATATCGGGCTCTACACCGATGTTGATTTCGGTAAAGTCTCTTTCTCCCTCGGGGGTGTAGAGACCTAGATCGAAAAGAATAACCGGACCCGACGCAGTAACTCCTTTGCCATGACGCATTTTTAACATGCATAGTTTATCTTGACCTGTAATGTGACATGGGTGAAGGTTGTGTACGAATTCAACGCCAACTGCGCCATACCAGACTAGCTCCTGTATGAAGGTGTTCAGTTTTGAAGGATAGTATCCCCGGGCTTCATCGGTGTTAACTTACTCCGAGGTGATTGAAGATATAAGGACCGTCGTTACATGTTGTCATATCATAGGGTGTGATGAAGAGATACCCTGGAGTTACATGATCTTGTTCATAGTGAGTGATGTTTAAGATCGGGGCACAAATGTCTGGTCGCTGCCGAAATCAATTAGCTGGAAGTCTTAGGGGTTTCTCGAAGAAGGAACTCACCGATTGAAAGCATTCAAATGTCCTTGCAGTGACACTAAGGGCATGCCAGTGAGAGCAAATAGTCCAGAGAATGAGACGTATGTGAATCCTAATGGAAATACCCATCGTGTAAGAGACACAAAGCCCAAGTAGAGAGTACTGATTTGTGTCGAGTCACTATTTGGGCATGAGATCTTGAACTGAGACAGCTGAATGCCTCGGTTTATCAGCTTCTTCTGTGCTACCTTAATACCGCTTCTGTCATGCACGTCCGCATCTCGGAGGCCCGAGGATCGACACTCTGAGCGCCTACGTATGAGAATTCATACGATCAGCGCAATATCAAAGTACTTAATATCTCATCATACTGTGTTGGTCTCATTACAAGGAGGTCTGTAAACTCAAGTTGACGATACATCCTGCAGGATCCGGACGGAAAATGGGAGAAGCCTCATGAGATCTCTTCAAAGGCTCGAACCACATATGTCTGTCCCTGCACCTCAACCTTTTCACCAACCCTCCAACGGTTTTGATCTTCTTCAAACCCAGCCACTATTGAAGGCAGATCACCCACCGACGCACCGACTGTATACTTCTCTTTCCATTCAGAATCCCATTCTTCTCTCCGAGCACTAACATCCAAGCCCGACTTCTTGGCGACGAGGTTTCCCTCCGAATCCTCCTCCCTTGAATGCGTCTGAACCTGTCGCAATGCTAAATATGTTCCCCAAATGCGACCGAGGAACGTCTTAGTAACGGGGAGCTCGCCTCCCGTCTGGACAATCCCATCATCCGACTCAAGAACCCAAGAAAGACCTCTCGCAGGACCTTCAGGACCAATTTTAAATGGCAGCTCCCGCCACACCTCCTCGTACTCAGTATCGGGTGACCCGGGAACACCGGGACGGGGCATGATCCCAGTTTCCAGATCATCCCCATTAGGTAAGGACACAAAAGTGCCACAGTCAGCACTCTCGAAAGAGTTCTGGGAGTCAAGCTCATGAGAAAATGAGACCCGCACTTCATTTGTTAACAATGGCGTTTGGTGGGGACTTGATCAACGTACGCGGTTCTTGACTCTCGACAATCCGTTGCCCTGCGAGTGCCCAGTCGATATTCCCGGTCTCCTTTTCCATTCGAAGATCCAGATACCAGTCCTTCACGGACATGACGATTGTATCTGTGGTTTCTTGAGGGGGCTCAGGGAGCCATCGGATTGAGATGCGGGTGGACAATCTGCATGCAGATTGGGGTGGGTTTGTATTGGCCATTTTGGTTGTGAGCAGAATTTGAATTTTGTCTGGGTTGTGAGACGAAAGTGAGAGGATTCGAGTGCAAAACTACTGTTTAAGCGCTCGGACTTGGAGATGTTGAGATTGGGAATGTCCAAGAGACGCGTATCTTCCCCTCCCCCGCATCGGCAACTTCCGAGTTGCGAATTTAGTGAATTAGAAGGTAATAGTTGTATAGTTGTATATTTGTTTTACGAGTGGGTTAGTATGGTGCAGCAGCTCTCATTGCTCTCACTCTCTCGCTCAGTTTGCACATCCCATCTTCGCTCACTTTCTCCTCTTCTTCCTCTTCTTCCTCTTTCATTTCTTCTCTTCTGCACAAAACTGTTGTTCAAAAACATCCGCACAAGCCAGATCTTTTACTACATACTCATCTCAAACCACTGTTGCACCGCAAATATGGGCAAGTCCAACAAGGCCCTCCTGATACACACCAACTGGCACCCTGGGTGTTACAATGGGATGAGAAATTGGTACTGCAGCTCGACCGAATCGCGCTGTACTGGTGGGCTTCATAGAGGAGATGCCCGACGAGAGATCGTCTCTCTCGGAGACGGTGATGGCATCTCCTACCGAACCCGGAATTATTACTTTCACTCGCATGGGGCAAGTTACATATTCTGATGCCAAGAGTGCCACTATGCACTCAAGAATGGCTCTAACATCTTACAGGTTACCAAAGATAACCCCCCGTTCCATGTCATCGACATTTGAAAATATGGAATATTCGTTTGCAATCTCATGATACTAATAATCTGAACAAAATCATTCAATATCACTAAACACCAGTCTGCAGCTTTGTCCTTCCGGCCTGGAAGAGATAATCTGATCATCTAATTTCATAGAAGCAGTCATATCCGGCGCAACAGTCGTCCAGTAGCGCATATAGACTTGCCGCAGAAGCGTCTTCATTTCAACAAGAGCCAGGCTATAAGATAGCAATTAGCATGAGCCAGCATCAATCAGAGCAATATCTCAACTTACTTCTTCCCTATACACCCTCTTCCCCCAACAGCGAAAGAGAAAAAGAGCCTATTCCGCTCCGCTGCCCCTTCCTCCAAAAGCCACCGATCAGGATTGAAGCAGTCAGGCTCAGGGAATACCTGCTCATTAATCCGATGCACCGAATAAGGCTGACAGCTCACAATCGTATGCTCAGGCATGAAGAATCCATCAATCTGCCGTCCACCCGCAGGCACATACCGAGGGAGTGACATCGGGATAGGCGGCGCACATCGCAATGCTTCTTTGATAACGGCATCAAGGTAGACATAACTATCCAATGGCGCATCCAAAGGAGCAGCCCTCAACTCTTCTTGAAGACGACGCTGGAAGCCAAGATTTTGCGGCTGCGATAGCTCCCACATTAGGAAACATAGTCCGTCGCCAGTGGTGTCAATTCCAGCTGCCATGTGGTCCTTGCATTCGGCTGCAGCTTGGATTTGCTCGAGGGGTGAGTCTTTTCGTTGGAGCCTTTCCATTAGGGAGTGGGTATCGAGGTTGGACTGCGCGGCCATGTCGAGGACGTATTGGTTCGCCTTTGGGGAGGCTCGGGCGTGCAGGAATTTAGGGAAATATGGTGCCAGTGCGGGGAGATAGTATTCCAGTAGATTTTCTGCTTGGATTAGCATGCTGTGTGATGTGTATTCCCGATGGTTCCATACTCTGGAGACTTTGGTGGTAGGTCAGTTCGTGCATGATTTCAAAGTCTTTGGCGTTGTCGAGGGATTTCAGTCCACCGGGGCTGAACATGAAATGAGTTACGCAGTCCAAGGCGTAGCAGTGCAGTAAGGACTGGTATACACAGTCAGCATGGTTTAGGTTGGTTGCTGGATATTTCCAACATCCAGAATTGGAGGCTCATTGACCTACGTATACGTCGACACTTTGTCTTCCGGCCTCATCACACTTTGACACGAACACCGAGGCTCTTTCGGCAATTGCAGCCATTGGTTTTTCCTTCATGATGTTGGTCATGGCATATCTTTCGGCAAATATGCGTTTTCTTTTGCTATGCTGCAGAGTATCTTAAGGTTAGCTATTGAGTAATTTGCTTGGTTTGATGTGATTACCTCGTCTTTCAAAAGTGTAGAGAACATTGTCCTATCTCCGTGTCAACAATGAAGATATCCCCCAAATTCATTATACCGAGATTGGCAACTCACTTGATCTTGAACTGTCTGAAAAGATCATAATATTCGGTTTTGTCATACCCACTACCCCCGGAAGCATAGATCTCCTTGATCGCTTCCAAGCTGGTGAATGAGACCTCATCAGGACCAAGACGGACTACTGGACCGTAGACTTTGTGCATGCGATGAACTGATTCGCGTCGATTTGCAGTGAACTCCTGATACTTGATCCAGAGGCTGGTAAAGCGGGTGTACCATGGTCCTGGAATGTTTGATAAAGGCGAGAAGAAGCCTCGCAGGAGGAGGTAGGCACAAAGGAACACGGTGCCAATCCACAGTGACAGCATGCTGATGGTTACTATCACAAGAGTTTGGGCGTATAATGGAAGGTACAAGACGAGGAAGGCATTATATGATTATTTATACCATCAATCTGATTGACCGATCTGCACTTAGGTAATTGATGCAATCTTCCAAGGTTGGAGATGCGATACCCAAACGGCTAGGGTTAGCCGATATCTTTTAACCCTCGCTATCAGAGTGCGGGGAAGTCGTTCACTGGCGCGGGGCTTAGATATCTGGAAGCTTAGACCCCAAAAGGAAATTCGAGGAGATGCCAGATCCTTTGATTTGATAATCTCGATTTCGAGCTGTTGGTGTTCTTCTAAAGTTCCAAACTTACTATGCTTCTTATCCTGCGCCAACTTTTCAAGTCTTGTGACTAACATATCTCCGACGGCCCCGGGGATCACAAGGGATCTTTATACCTCACAAGAAGAGGACTGGTACAAAAATACAATGCCGGTGGTGCCGAGCGTGTTTCACTAAGTCCATACTTAAGTAATGGTGGAATCAACTTCGATATCAACGCCAAGAAGCAGCAGCTCAACCAAAAACTCTCTGTTAATTAGTTTTGAGCTGTTGATCTTTTCACTGGGATTTATGCGTAAGAATTAATCAGCGACGATATGCGAGGAATTATTTGCAAAATGTCTAAATTCTTTACTGGGATCTCCAGGAATCGATTGTCCTAGGTCTTCGGGAGAAGGGAGCATAGACTATCTTGCAGAAATATAGTGAGTCGGCAAGAAACAGCTGCAGAGCTCGGAGTATGCTTGGCCATTTGACGTTCTAGGTATGCAAGCTGTGCATATGCAGCTCAGCCCCATGGGCCATATGCGAGGTAGGCTTAACGCCTTGAAAAGTAGACTCAAGCATTGCGGACCTGCATGTCACTGAAAAATGCCACTACTTAAGTATAAAAAAGGTGTGATATTCATTGAGAATAAAAGCCAGAGCCACATCATTAAGAGAATTCTCTGGACGAATTCAATTTCTCTCTTTGGGCTGAGTCTCACATATCTGACCTTGAGCCCGCTTACTGGCTCAAAGCACACCCCGTGCCTTCCTCTCCGCACATTCGTTCAAATAGTGCTTATGTGCCACTTTAATGACAGCGGAGACTATTCAATCAATGAATATCCGACAGACGCCATTCTACGCGTCTAAGTGGTCAACAAACTATCCTGTGGTCTGACATCCAAGCCTTCTCGGATGAGTGGCTTGTGGACGGACCCAGGAAGACTAGAGCTGAAGGCCATTTAATACGAGCTGATCTCAAGAGGGGACGAGTATCTGTATAAATCCAGAGCTGTTCCCAGAGCTGTTGAGCGAGCAAGCTCTCACGAACTACTCACCAACGCACTTCCTCTGAATTTCAACATGGACGCAATTTCCGAACAGGTTAGAGAGCTAGCCAAGGACGCCGATGCAAGTCAGCGAATCCAAATTCTGGATCATCTTCGCGGCCTTGCTAGATCACTCGAGTCAACACCAGACACAATGCAAAGACTATCTTACATGGTGAGTGTCCATGGTCACAACATTTTGGAGGAAACGATGACTGATTTAGGATATACAAGCACTTGGAGCCTATTATGATTCGAGTAGGACTAGACTTGAACCTATTTCATATCTTCAGCGAGGAGGGTGGGCCTTTGAGTGTGGCTGAAATAGCTGACAGAGTGGGCGCTGCGCCTACGCTGACCGGTGATTGACCAGCTTGACTTCGCAGCTTTGAGCGCATCAACTGACTTGTTTCAGGACGAATCCTTCGTTATCTGAATTCAGTGGGAGTAATCAGTGAGACCTCCAAAGACCATTTCGAAGCCAACAACATCACCCTGTCTCTGAGTGACCCAGGGGTTCGAAGTGCTATTTACCATAAGTCAGTATCTCCTTTCGAGCCGATCAATTTGAACTGCAATTATCAAAAATTTGTCAGTCCAAAGATGCGTGCTGACCCATCATTCAGCTCGATGAACGTGGGCCCGATTGCTCTGGCCCTGCCCGAATTTCTGGCAAAGCACAAGTATCAAGACATCACCAGTCCAACTGCCACGGCATTTGGACTTGCGTACAACACCGAGCTCCCAGCATTCATCTGGCTCCAGTCAGAACCGGAGCGCTTTAGCCACTTCAACCGCTACATGCAAGCCGAGGAAACGGGACTTCAGCCTTGGCTGGAAACATACCCGATTGAAGAGAAATCACTCAACCTGGAGCCGGAACAGATCTTCTTCGTTGATGTTGGCGGTGGTATTGGCCATCAGGCTGTCGGCGTGAAACAATGGATGCCCCAGATTGTGAACCAGATCATAGTCCAGGACCAGGAGGTTGTCGTTCCTCATGCCATCCAGCAAAATGGCGTGAAAGCCATGGCTCATGACTTCTTCCAGCCTCAGCCTATTCAAGGTACGTTGAACGGAAGGTGTGTATGTTTTCGTTGCTGACCTTGTTTACCAGGCGCTCGGATTTATTATATGCGCCGAATTATCCACGACTGGCCGGATGAAAAAGCCGCTGAGATCCTCAAGAATACCCAGGCTGCGCTTGGGCCTGATTCTGTTATTCTGATTGATGATATGGTGCTTCCCAATGCAGGTGTCCATTGGTATGGGACTGTGCTCGATATGACTATGATGGCGGGCTTAGCGGCGCAGGAGCGCACGGAGGAGCAATGGAACAATTTGATGGAGATGGCGGGTCTCAAGATCCAGAAGGTCTATACTTATACGAGCTTCTACAATTCTATCCTGGAATGTGTTCCAGTGGCTTAGACGTTTGAGAGCAGGGGGCTCAATGAGGGGCAAGGCGAATGTGAATTTCTGACATACTGCATCTAGCAGTAATAAGCATACCAAGACTAGCACAAACCCATCGATATCTAAGCCCACATAGGAGTACAACCTTCGCGTAAATATCAGGAACTGAGGCTCAAATTGTTAATGTGAAGATCACGCATGAATTCAGTGGAGCTCGTTCGGTGAGAGGGTGTTCTCTCAACTTCCACCTAAAGACCTGCTGACAAAACTCGGTTCGTGCCGAGGCCAGGGCTATGCACAATGGAGACAATTTGCCGTGTTCGTGTTCCAATTGCTTTGTTTGTTATTGTTATTGCTCCGCGGAACTATCATTGATCATGTTTCATCTTGTTGTCCTTGTCGAAGTGGATTCTTGCTGAGGTTTCGGCTTCGTCGGAGATGACCGTTAGATGTCAGAATCCGCCCCGGCAGTGTCCTTTCCGCAGTTACCGAGTTTTTTTAGACCAGGACGTCAATGAATCTGATACCAAAGCATTGGGTGACTACGAGTAGACGAGTAGGATGGCTAGTTCTAGACCCGGCGCAAGGGATCAACTGCGGTGAACGGGAGTTCGAGGTCTAGATCTTTGAGATCCACGTTGGAGCAGCACAATTCAATGGAACGTTCTCAAATGGACATACGAAATAACATTGGGAGTCTATCTGGAAAAGCGTGGCCGTTACCATGGAACCCCTCGTCAAGCCATGGATGAAACCCTAGTGAGCCGTGGGTCTAAGCCGCAATTGAGCCACACACAGCCACCAGCCACATGTCGAGAGTAGAGTACTCGTAAAGAGAGAGAGAGCATTCAATACAGAGTAGCATTCTTCTTCACAGCCACATTCCTGCGGCACAGTTTACCCTGGATCCCGTGCCATCGAGAAAGTAAAAGTGAAAGGTGACAAAAACAAGCGAGATCAGGCAGCCGTGTGTGATCTTCGGATCAACAATGGTTACGCAAGAGGAAAAATTCGGGAATCTGGACCTGTACTCGTACCTGAACCTGTCGCAAGTCTATGGGGCTACTCCACTGAAAATAAAGCGTTATGTACGAAGTAGGTTGAGAGAAACCAGTTAGTGTAAAACTCCATATGGCATAGTCATTTCGAATAATAATCCAGGGCTGACAGAGTCTGGGCTCTTATTGCTGGCCCGCCCCATATGGGTATGTGGACATGAACCCCAGATGTGGCCCCTACCTGCCGTTTCTCCTTTCTCTTCTTCTCACTGTTTCACTCTTCGTCACTCGTTTTTCCCGACCTACCTCTCTTGGGTCCCTGCATATCGCCCTTGCTCATTCGATCGCTACGACTAACTGCTTCCCCTCCTCGGAACACCGGAGACAGAAGGAGATCACAAAAAGAAAAAAGGAAATTCAACAATTAGAAGGAAAAGAGAAAGAAAAAACACATCCGGCAGCACCAAAAGAGAGACTGAAAATTGGCTCGGTGATTCTATTCGAATCACCTCGGATGTTCCTGAGCGTCTAAAACCCCTGGCGACAGTCCGCCAAGACCCTCTCACCTGACCCCAACAAACCACCGTCAGGTGGTCGCACTGTCACTGTGTCTTCTCATCTCACCGATCCGAGCTCCCTGACGGAGCCTCCCGGCAAGATTGCTTCACGCGGGCCACGAAGTTCTCTCTTAGGAGGGTCCTTTGATCCTGCCTTTCGACGAGCAACTGGAGGTTTCCGCGCCCGTGAAGGATACGCCAATCTCACGCCTCCCGCGCGCAGTCCCAGGATGTATCTGCCGAATACCACCTGGACGTGGTCCTTCGCGATCGTCACACTCATTCAAACCATCGTGACACTCGGTCTCGAATCGTACGAGTCCCCGAACCCTGCCCGACCCGCTATGGGATCAACTAACGTGGTGGCAGTTATATTTTCGCGAATTTCCAGATCCAAGAACTCCCGAACGACAGTCCCGCCTCTAAAACAATCCCCACTTTCCTTGCCTTGTATGGCTTCGGTTTCCTCTACGAACTGGTGCTGGTCTACGATGCCCTGCGAATGAAGAACACGATTCAGGTTATTGGACTGTGCATTTGCAATATCGGCCTTCTGATCTATGGCGCAGTTCAAGTGAAGCAGATTCGAGAGGCAGTGACAACCTTGTACTATATGAACAAGATTAAGCTGTACGTCTGGGACCAGTCGGAGCCGTTCCTAATTATCATTCCATGCATCGTGGGATTGGGGACACTCTTGATGACATTCGTTGCTTGGAAACTCTACGATGAGTTCGCTTGGACAATCTATAAACATATCAGCGCGGATCTGCAGATGAAGCGTCGATACCTCACTTACCAGGTTTGTGTCTTGCCCCAGTACTTCCCCCAGAAAGGTCACTCATCGGTTTTCGAATAGATCTACATCGCGCTGTTGAAATTCGATTTCTTCTTCTTCCTGGGCTTCACAGTCCAGTTTTTGGTTCTGGTCTCGGCTGGAGGAACTGCTGAGTTCGCGCTTACAGTGACCGCCATTCCGGTGACCATTATCATTCTCCTATGCGGTGCCTGGTTCGTCCGTCGCGAAACAACCGCCGGGATGATCGTTATCATTGTAAGTCACGAAATGTCCCATATGGCGTGGCTCCTTCTGACAGTCTCAACTAGCTTCTTTTCTTCGCCGCCATGGCCTACTTCTGCTTCAAGCTTTACCGCATGTACGACCCCGAAACGATGCCACTCTATCTCCCCGCTCTAAATCCGATGACCTTCTTCGCCGTCATTACCCTCGTCTTAATCACGGTGACCATCATCAACGCCTGCCTGTGCGTGCACAACTTCCACCGCGGCTTGAAGCCCCACATCAACAAGAAGCGAAACAAGGAGGAGGAGAAGAACACCGAGTTAAATTCCAACCTCACCCAAGTCCCATCACGGATGATGATCGACTGATCCGATCCCAAGGGTCATGTTTCCAATATTGCTTTCCTGGGCGTTGGTTTGGAGCGTCTTTTTCTTCTCATGTGTGAGCTTCATGTTCGTATGGACTGAAGCTTCGCCTCTTGCTTTTTGTTTTCTGTTCCTGGGCTCTCTGGGCTCGGTATGATACCTCATTTGCGTCAATTTGTTCGGACCCATCTTCCTCACCTGGCCCTGGAGCTACAAAATATTCTTGTGATTCTACTGTCATTATTTTCCTTGTTCATACCCCATATTCATATCCCCTTTTCCTCCACGAGTCCACCGACGGCGACTTCCCCGAGGTGTTCTCTACGTCTTACGACAGTCTGAATGCATTTCCTTGCAATTGAATGTGAGCTCGTCATTTTCGTTAACGCTCGACAACTCGATGTTCCCCTTGTAATCTCTACATATGCATGTACATAGATAATTACTTTATTCTGGAGATTGTGTCAATGTTTTCATTTTGGGTGCACTGCTACTTTCACGTTCGAGTTCATTTTGATCGTAAGCTTTCTACTCTTTCACTCTAACACACAGAGAATCGCCACCTAGTCATTGCTGTAATTTCTCCAATATTCCAATGCTGCCTTCAGTTAAAATAGCTCAATTGAATACTAACTACCAAGTACTTCGTCGCACTAAAGAATTAAGTGCCCCTAAGAGCATGCATCGAGCCATGTCATTGGTGGGATATTGGTAATAGCCATACGCAAAGTTACGCTAAGTTACACATACTTTAACTGCGCTAATACCAAATGTGACAGTGCGAATACAGTATTACCCAAGAAACCGCGATCGTGGCCTCATCTCCGCAATCCCTTTTCGTTTAGACCAAGCTCATTCCCTCTCTTTCCCCTTGGACTTTAATTCCACCTTTCACCTAATTAACTTCCATTCTCTTCTCTTCCTCCACCTTTAATCACAATGGTAAGTCGTCCGATGCCTGAATTGAACCCCAGCAATTCGACGATCAAGCCAGCTTGCCCCCATCATCCAACAAACCGCCTTCAATGACCACTGCACCACCGAAACAACTCAGATCTAACACAATGCATCAGGCCTCTCCTCGTCCCGCTTCCCCTCTGACCTCAGGCGCTGAGTCCGGCGCTGAGAAGTCCGGCGCCGGCGCCGCTGCCACTGGCTCCTCCGTCAGCCGTCCCTCTTCTCCCTCGACCCCCGGTGGTCCTCGCGCTGCCATGCGTCGCCGTGCTGCTGCCGACCACAAGGAGACTCTGCGCAATGCTCGCCCCAGCTCCACCCGCTCCGCCGGTGCCGGTGGCTCTTCCGGAACTATGCTCAAGCTCTACACTGACGAGAGCCCCGGTCTCCGTGTCGACCCCGTTGTTGTCCTTGTCCTGAGTCTGGGCTTCATCTTTTCTGTCGTTGGCCTCCACGGTAAGCCTGGAATCCAAATCCAGATGTATAGTCCCATACTAATTGCTTCGTTTCCAGTCATCGCCAAGATCACCCGCAAGTTCTCTGCTTAAGCACTGAATCACATCCCGCGCATCAACACCTATCCTTCGATGACTTATAGCATTATCTGATCCGTTGATCGCGCAATCCGACCTCGACCCCGACCTCGACTTCCCCCTCCCCTTCACCTATACCCCATGACCTTTGGGCCATTCCATTGATGGCACCGGAATCAACCCTCCCAACCGAAATAACTGGCGTGATTCTGTTTTCTTTTTGATGTGTGGTGTTTTATTTGCGTTGCGAAAGAGTTATTCAACGACCTATCCGCTGAATAGGCCCGTCTTGGTGGACTGTTCCGTTCGTGTCGTGTCCTCGGCTGTTTGAGTGCTCATGGTTTGTTTTCCTTGGCGATTTTCATGCGCTGGAGAAAGTCATGATGTACACAGCTGGGGCTGCTACATGGCGTGTACTATCTATTTGGACATTTGTCTGTACAATACAAAGACTTCATTGAATCTGTTGACGGCATTGACTTGCATTACTTACTGTGCCTAGAATTATGTAGACTGATTGTCATGCAGGCCACTCGCTGTCTTACAGAGCAATGTCTCTCACACTTGCCACAATGCCAAGTACAAGGATTTATCAGCGCCAACAGGCTAATGAGCCAAGATACACGGCAAGCGAATTTGAGACCATGAGATACCTGAGGCAAGCCCAAGAAGTGGAATGGTTTGCAACACTTTTGTGGGTGTCGCGTGACCGGCAGGGCATATCGAAGCTCACCCGGGGCTCTCCCACCTGGACACATTGTCCTTTTGTTAATTCCATACCAACAATTCAGTTTCAGACATTCATCCCTCAACCCAATTGATGTCCACTTCACTTGGGCCATCCGACGAAGCCGTTGTCAGACCAAGTCGCACCACAGCTTGACTCCACATCGACAATATCATGGCTAAGGAAACGGACACCAAAGCAAAACCATCCATGCCGAAGCAACCGTCTGATGTCGGCTATTGTGGTCCATGGAGGTGATATCGAGGTGATATCAGCACCAATCAACTCGTCCAAGAGCCCTGACTCAACAAACCTCAGATTTCCACCCGGCTTGAAACTCATAGGGGTAGCAGACAACACAAAGCACGACTGTTCGTCTAGCAACAAGCCTGAACCCATCGACAACCATGCTCATGTTCAAGATGTGTGAACCACTTTTTTCAGACAATAGAGATGCGCCGGCTCTGCGTATGCCTTGACTCACCCACAGACCAATTTCCATACCCAAGGTGCTGACTGTTATGCTCTTTCCACTTGGACGTGGGAAGCAGGAGCTACTCTATCGACATCTCGAAATCTTCACTTGGTCTGTCCTCCAAATCCAGAGATTACCCCCGCGGTCGAGAGCGGGAGAAGCACGGTACTTCTTTCTGGATAATTTCTCTTGCTGTATAATACCCGGTGAGCTGGCAAGAAGTGGCTGTCTCCTATCAGAAAGAATTGAATTATCTCCAGGGCTTGATGTGGCGTTTACACTCAAATAAGCAGGCCATTGTCGGCGTCCACCGAGGGTTGTACCCTTTACCAGGTTCGCAGGGTGCGGTTCCGAGTAAAATCCGTCCATTGTCCAATCCTACAGATCTACAATGAATATTTATCAACCTTTGACACTAATCTATTACACGAGGATGATGGTGACAATCTGGAGATGTGGGGAGATAAGTACCGAGAGTGAATAATAAATTTAGACAAGCCGAAATGCCCCGAATTCCCCAGACGTGGACTAAATAACTAACTACTAAATAACTACTAACTACTAGTACATAAGTAACTAACTAAGTAAAGGAAATCGACTAAATCAAGCAACTGCGGGAACTCTTATCTCGTCCCTTTTCTACCAATCACAGCCAACCACTGCCCTAAGAAGTGCCGGAACTGATAACAATCTCGCCAATGACTGCAATGTTAATGCTTTTTGTTAACGGGGGAAAGACTACAATGTACTCCAGATTCTTAGCCATTACGCTGATCACTCGCATCGCGGGTCTAGGTTCCTATCATCCCAGGGTCCAATGCCCTGCGAATTCGGAGCTTTTCTGAGATCACTTTATATCTCGGGGCTCCTCCAGTATTTTTATACGAATAAACTTATTTGAAGTATCTCAATCTACTTCAAGCCTCAGATCTCTCTATAAAGCACGGATCGCTGAAAGGCCTGACAACTATGGCGGAGACGGCGACTTTCACTGCGCCTTTGCCGCAGAGCTTTGGATATGGAATTATTGTTGGATTGGGCTTTGCTTTTGCACTACTGATGATCTTCATCACCTGGGCTTTGAAGCGGTACGTTTGTATATATTGTGCGCTCAAGTGAACTTCCATGCTAACAGCAACCCTCGTGAAGCTATCAAAATGAAGTACAAACGTCAGAAATGTTCTCCACTGCTGGACGGTCAGTGAAATCAGGGTTAGTTGCAGCTGCTGTTGTCAGTAGTTGGACTTGGGCTGCAACTCTTCTTCAATCGACGGCTGTTGCATACAAATATGGGGTTTCGGGTCCCTTCTTCTACGCTTCAGGTTGGTTATGTCAACACTATTGCGTGAACAAATATCTGATATGCTCGTTTGAACAGGTGCCTGTGTCCAAATTATCCTGTTCGCAACGTTGGCGATCGAATTGAAGCGCCGTGCACCGAATGCACACACGTTCTTGGAGGTCATCCGTGCTCGCTATGGAACAACAGTTCACATTGTGTTCATTGTATTCTGCCTGATGACCAACATTTTGGTTACTGCTATGCTGCTCACCGGAGGATCTGCCGTGATGACTTCGTTGACAGGCGTGCCTACTGCCGCAGCATGTTTCTTGCTTCCCATTGGTGTGGTGCTCTACACCCTCTTTGGCGGTATCAAGGCGACTTTCATCACAGACTACATGCACACTGTGGTCATTCTCGTCGTCATTTTCCTCTTCGCCTTCTCTGCTTACGCCACCAATGCCGAGCTGGGATCTCCATCCAAGGTCTACGAAGCCCTGGTGGCGGCATCTCAGCGCCACCCCGTTGAGGGTAACGCAGAGGGCAGCTACCTGACCATGCGATCCAAAGAAGGTGGTATCTTCTGGATCATCAACCTAATTGGAAACTTCGGTACCGTGTTCCTCGATAACGGCTACTACAACAAGGCAATTGCTGCAAGCCCCGTCCACGCATTCCCCGGATACGTGATCGGCGGACTTTGCTGGTTCGCTATTCCCTGGCTATGCGCAACAACGATGGGTCTCTCCGCGCTGGCCCTGGAAGGGACCCAGCGCATGAGCTCAGAGGATGTCACAGCAGGTCTGGTGCTTCCTTTTGCGGCCGTCAAACTTCTCGGATACAGCGGAGCCGTTGCAACAACGCTAATGATCTTCATGGCTGTAACATCCGCCTTCTCAGCCCAGTTGATCGCCGTCTCTTCAATCTTCACCTACGACATCTACGGAGCCTACATCAACCCTAGCGCAAAAGGCAAGCGACTCGTCTGGGTCTCCCACATGTCCTGCATCGTCTACTCAATCATAATGGCCGGTTTCGCAACAGGTCTCTACTACGCCGGCATTGGCATGGGATACCTGTACCTCCTCATGGGCGTCATTATCTCCTCGGCCGTCTTCCCAGGCGCCATGACCCTCCTCTGGAAAGGACAGAACCACATCGCAGCAGCACTCTCACCACCCCTAGGTCTAGCAGTTTCCCTCATAGCCTGGCTAGTCACAACAAAGAAACAATACGGCATCCTCACCGTCGACACCACAGGCGCAAACTACCCCATGCTAGCAGGCAATGTCGCCGCCCTCCTCAGCCCCGTGGTCTTCGTCCCTGTCTTCACCTACATCTTCGGTCCCCAGAACTACGACTACGAGTCTATGCGCGCGATCCGCAAAGTCGACGACAGTGAGGTCGCAGCAGCGGCACACGTGGATATCGAACTCGTCCCTGGCGAAGCATCCAACAACCAAGACGAAGACGAGGAAGAAACTCGCCAGCTCAATCGCTCTGCTTTGTATGCGCGCACACTGACTATCTTCATGGCATTCTCGTTCTTGATTCTCTGGCCTATTCCTATGTACGGCTCGTCGTATGTCTTCAGTCAGAAGTTCTTTACTGGTTGGGTTGTTGTGGGTATCTTGTGGTTGTTTGTTACCACGTTTGGTGTTGTGCTTTTCCCGTTGTATGAGGGACGAGCTAGCATTACTCGTGTGGCGCGCATGATGTCGCTTGATCTTATTGGGAGGAAACCAAAGGTCTATCGGGGTACCAAGGAGGCGGATGATGCTGCTACTCCGGGTGTTGCGACTCCGACTGATGTCGAGAAGGAAAAGAAGACCATGGAAAGAGAGGTCTGATTTGGTGTCTGGTTGATGTTTAATGATTGTGTTTAATACTGTACTGTTCATACCCCTAGTGTTTTCAATTCAAATTCTTTCAAAGGCAATAGACTGATTATACGGAAATACCATGCCAACTGTTAGGGTTCGGATGCTTAATTCTATCCATGGATCTATCCAATACTAATACTCAAGTATTTCTTTACATTGGGATGGTGCAGTGTAGAACCCTCATTTCTCTCTTTCTTTCTCCTCACCTCTCTCTCTTTTTTGCTCTAACCTCTACCCTCTACTCTTTATCCTCTACTTTTGACCTTTTATTCTCTGTCCTCTGCCCTCTGCCCTCATTTTCAACTTAAAAACTTCGCATCGACAGGGTAATCTCAACACGCCACAAAGCAGATAGCAAGCGGGCAGACTATTAAGCTTCTAAATTTCTGTCTTCCACCAACCCTCTATTTCCGAACATGCCCCCTAGTGTATGTACATTAGTCGGGCTGTGACAAAGAAGCAGGTCACAGACGGACTGGAGATATCCACTAGGTGTGACATCCGTTCAGATTTCGCATGTCCACCACGGGCATCGCTACCAGCTACTTCCCGCGATTGCCCATGATAGCCTAGCTCCTACGCAAACCAAAGGGTCGACCGATACTGTGATCGAAAGCATACGGCAACTTCTACAGTCTGGGAATTGGAGCGAGAACACTAGTGACTGGGGCCAGGGTGCACATACTCCCATAGGAGAGCGCTCTGCCGATGCCTTACATGGTCGCCAGGATGCGGAACTCATTTTCTCAACATGACCATCACACGTTGGTCTACATTTTGAATTTTGGGGAGCTGGGTGAGATACTCAAGTATCGGTGGGGCGATCGTCTGTCAACCTCCAAGGTCGTTAAGAGGGGCGATGAGGGATGTAAGTTGATATGTTGATTTGTGGCATACTCTTCTTGGCGGGAGCTACATCTTCACAGAGACCGAAAGTTCGATGAGGAACTTGAGGCGAAGCTCATCCTCCCCTTGGCTCTGACCTTAGTCTTGCGTGCATCCTCTCAAAACATGGATGTGGCCCCGCTCGCAGCAAATTCGGATTTTGGCCAATGTCGCTTCTTGCTATGTATGGAAGACACGAAGAAGTCGCGATATTTCTTGACAGGAGTTAGATCTATTTCATCATTTACATGAGAAATCTCTTCAATGGTAGTTGAATTCAATGAATTATAGCACCTAGACGGTAGGACCACACGCCCTACCCAGTGTCACATCCTCAATGGCACACATTAAGTCATAACAAATATCCTCCGATACCACACTGTCCGCTTTATAATTCTCATGCGTTTGTACAAAGTGTCTCATCCACTTTGCTGTCGTCCACAGATCCCCGGACGCTCTCTTCGCCACAAATTCCAAATAGCCGTCGAGAACAGCTCTGGTTTCGCTGTCCACATTCACAGCATCCAGCATGGAGTGAACCAAGTAGATCAGTCCAGGGAAAGGAGCTCCACCTTCCAGAGAAGAGCCCCACGCATCTGGATCAGATCCACACATGATTTCCTTCAAGGACATCTCTCTATAGCCAGCAGATGCATTGGAGTCGTCTGTGTCGTTACCGGATGAAGGCGAGCCTGCAGAGGCCTCTTCTGGACGAACGACTTCCCTAAACCAGAACTTGTTCTGGTTGACAGCGTCTCTCATCACAGCCCGACGCATATTTTCAGCGACAAGGCTCATGGGAATATAAAAATTCAAATCGAAGTATGAGATTGCACGACGCATCAGGGCCATGAATACAACGAAGGCGGCATTCTCGAAATCAGTCATTTGAACCTCCATGGGGCGGAATTCCACACGCCATCCGATATCACTTCCATCTGGCGGGGGTTTGAAGCGGATATCCGGCCAGAGACTGCCTATGAGAGCGCGGAAATGGTATGTATCTGACGCTGATTCGGGCTCGAGATGTTTCGGGTCAACGACCAAGTGGTCGTATTTGAGCATGTGGGTGAAGAATCGAGCGAGATCAGGATCCATGCCGGATTTCTCTAGAACGGCTTGATCATCGGGGTTTCCACTGCTGTAGGATTGGTAATCTTCAACGGAACAATGGCCATGTCCGGCGTACAATGGGCTGAATGACCATCGCATCTGCGCAGCGGTCGCATTCTCGTCTAGTCCCTTCTATAATCAACATTAGAATTATCAGCGTGTGTTCAAGTGGATGTACAGCGACAGGAATTGAGACATACGTGGCTCAGTATTTCGCTCATCGAGCGATCATCATTCAACGCATTGGTGACATGCCAGCGAGAATCTGTGTCG
The DNA here is from genome assembly GCA_911197225.1 of Penicillium salamii. Taxonomy (NCBI): domain Eukaryota; kingdom Fungi; phylum Ascomycota; class Eurotiomycetes; order Eurotiales; family Aspergillaceae; genus Penicillium; species Penicillium salamii. The sequence continues at coordinate 376,753 of CAJVOY010000080.1, read as the reverse complement.
ACCAAATAGCCTTTGTAGCAAGGACTTCCTGCGGTGAGGGCCAACATGAGCGCACTCAGCGGGCATAGTTGATCATGTAGTGATCGTGCTTCCTCCATGTTCTTTGCTTGAAAAGTCGCCTGCAACCCACAAGCCCCGCCACTCCACGAGAAATGGTCGACATACACGCAGTTGGGGGCGGGCGTAGGAAATGGGAGTGGTGTTTCCTCCTTGCTATGTGTCCAATTCACAGATTCATCTTTCCACGGCCAAGGTGTGTTTACATCGCGAAATATCGGGATGTTTGCGCCGGCAATAGTACCTCTTCGGCCTCGCAAATTGTCGGACATCACTTTGGATCGTTCAAAATGGCTAAACAGGTCTTCGGACATGACGTGCGAGTATAGTCTTTTGCTGCTAATGGTCTCAGTGCTGGTGAAGTTTCCTGCTCCTAGTCGTGGAAACATGGGGATGGTGAGAGGTAGTTCATCCAATCCCAAGCAATCCTGAACTGCACTTCGGCTATGGCACATCAGCAGGATCCCCAGAATTTCATGTCAGGGTAGGTCCTACCGCTCCCTCATGTCATTTTCCGCTGACAGCATAGCCTTGAAGTCTTGCCCATATGGAGGCTCAGCTACACCTTCCACCATGAATATCATAGACTCGGGATGTAGCTCGGATGTAATCGGCAGACTGCATGATTGCCGTCAGCCTCACTGAGCAGTTTCATTTTCCAAAAACGGTGAAACTCACTTCTTGTATGACTCCTCCCACTTTTTCAAGACCTCCGGCTGCTTCAAAGCCACAGTGGCTGTCTTGTCCTGCCGATTCAATGATATAAGGAGGTATTCGACCTGTCATGCATCAGTTCGTTGGTCCTTTGCCATCAACAGGGCTGCATACTTCATCACCCCAAAGAGGTGGAAAATCTTCAAGATGTTCATATTGTTTCCAAAGTGATATACATTGCTGGGTGTAAATGATTAGCAGGGCCCTTCCACTGAACTATTTTTTTTTTTTTTCTTAAAGAAAAAAAGAAAAAGATCAAAACTCACCTCCAGAGCGAGACGGTGTAGGTGCGATTTGTTGGCGTCGATCTCGTCCCATGAAAGACTACAAAGATCAGCTGTTGGCCACCATGTTTATACAGGGCACTCACAAATGGGCATCTTTGTCTGCTGTGGTACAACCCATATTGTTGAAAGGGGAGGATCACACAATCTGCTGAAGAGATTTCGCAATAATATGGCAACCCAAGGTTTATAAACCGCTCAAATCCCCGATCTGTTTCACTTTTTTCTTCGCTATCTGGGAAAAAGTGACTTTGATCTCTACTTCATGCAGTTGGCCACTTCACCAGCTAAAATCGCCCCCGCTTCCCCACTATTAACCCCAATGACGACACGAACACTTATCCGTGCATTTCAGTACGAGTATTCAGGGAATATCCCTTCCAAGGTTATTACCAGCGGTGAAGAATGCATGATTTGGTCATAGAAACTGACTTTCACATACTCGTCACCTGGATCAAATGCGCTGAGATTTGACGGAGCAGATAAGAACGGCCCTGACAACCCTACGAAATAGATGTACTGCAACTGTCGAATGATGCCGTCCGGAGCTTGTCGGAGCAGAAACCTCGGAATATTTGAAATTCGAAGATCTGATACTTGTACTTCCGACGCACAGGTCAGCCCGTCGACTTTCCCATTGGCGTTTATTGCTCACATGCACTCACTTATGCACTCACTCGGGCACTCACTTGGGCATACTCACATCGCGGGTCTAGAAGTCCTATGGTACAGGAGGATATGAATAATGTTTTGCTTCATTGTTACACAGATCCATGATTCGGTTCATGTTTCCTATAGTCATTTAAGCCAATGAATGTCCCGCCGAAATCCTCTAGCAGAAACTACACTCTAGGATCAATTCTGCTTCAACATGTCTGATTTCACCACCATTCCGACTCTAGATCTCTCTTTGCTTAGAGATCCTGAATCCAAAAATGCACTCGCTGAGGAGATGTTGCACATCGTTCGTGATGTGGGAATGTGCTACGTGACGGGTCTTCCCTTCGGTCCAGAAGTCTTCGAAAAGGCCAAAGTGGAATGTGAAGCTTTCTTCAACCTTCCGACAGAGGAAAAGACAAAACTCGATATTGCCAACGTTCCAGGCTTCCTCGGATACACTGCGGTAAGCCCTGAAGATTCTTACTTTCTCTGTCCGCACGCATAGACACATAGCTAACAACGCAGGTGGGCACGGAATACACGGACAACAAAATCGATACTCGGGAACACTTGACCGTGGCACACCCAATCCCAGGAGAGATTGTAGGGCCAGAATACCAGTGTCTCTGGGGACCTAGCCAGTGGCCAGATACCTCGGTGCTCCCCGACTTTACTCCTTCCTTCAAGAATTATATGGAGGAGGTCGCACGCGTAGAAAAGATACTGCGTGATCTGATGGCCCAGGCTATAGGAGTCGATCCCACCGAACTGAGCTCATTGTTCGATCAAAAGCAACAGTATCGTATGCGCATGATCAAGTACCCCGGTCCACCAGCAACAGCATCGGCAGAGGACTTACAAGCACTCGGCGCGCACCAAGACCACACATTCACCACCTTGATCTACCAAGTAACCGACCATTCAGCACTACAAGCTCGAAATGGGAAAGGGGAGTGGATTGAATGTCCTCCCAAACCAGGATCCTTGATTTTCGTCGTCGGTAAGAGCGGCCAGGCAGCCACCTTCGGGGCATGTTCTTCCGCCGTGCATCGCGTCGTGGCTTTGAATCCTGGAAGCACAGATCGCTACAGTATCTCTGTGGGGACTAATCTGCGATATGACTTGTCGACTTTGTCTCCATCCTTCAAGCAGACCTTGGACTCTATCCAGCGAGACGCTAATGCTCGACGACCTGGACATGAGGGGCAGTTGGATGGATATTTGAGTCCACTGGGTTCTCTCGATACACTGGGCATGAAGGTGCTGAACAACTATTGTATCAGTTATCCTGAGATTATGAAACGATGGGTGAGATGCAATCTTCTATTGGGCTTACTATTCGGCTAATTGATGTGCAGCACCCTGAAATTAATCGGATCGCTGTAGCCGATCTTTGAGATGAAAAACCCCCTGCATACATCGGACCAACACATGCCTGCCGTTCGGTCTCGGACTTGGTCTCGGTCTTTGGTGTAAGTGGATATCTATGCACCTTTCCATTCCCCGAAAACTACATGTACATATGGTTTTTCAGGAACAAAGTTAGGATTTGCAATATTGTTATCACCAGTAAACCTGGAAGTCACTCAAAAAGGTCCCAGTTAAAGACTTAAATAACCATGGAAATATCAATACCAAGGCTAAGAGGAAAGACTTCAGGAGGATAAGACTTCATGAGTGACCATGCAAATCATGAGAACCACTGGAGCATGTACGAGTACTGCAAGTGTGATACTCGTATAACCTTGGGATACATGCAAGATTATGCCACACGGGCAATATGTGACATGCATTGACACGGGAAAATGTGACATGCAGTGTAACAAGGGTTAGTCTGCATATTAGTTACGTGGCTTCACAGATGTAAGGATCCTTTGGGAGTCTGTGCGTAACGGCATTGGGCGCTCCTTCACATAGAAATTCTCCTATCTTGCTGTATAAGATGTGCCTTTACCTGGAGTGACGTTGGAATCTTGGAAGGATTATGATGCGCATTTTCTGTCTGTTAATCCCAGCCCTGGAGTAAGATCTTAGAAGGAGGGGTGTTTAGCCAGCATATAGCTTGGCGCGTCTATCTATACTACTTGTGTATTACTTGGTATAACAGCCAATAAGAATGTGTAAGAGGTTCATGAATATTAAGCACCATTAAGGGTTCTAACCCCCGCTTGTAGACGTGAAAAATTTGCCATCATGTCGCTGGCCGATCACAGGAGGTCTGGTGGCAGAGTGGTTTGGAATAGAAAAGTTTCTCTATTTTAGTGGGGGATCCGTATATGGTGCTCCTGTATGGATTGGCCCATGCATCTGCCGTCGGTCAGTCGACAACGAGTTGGTTCCCAAATGGGTTCAATGAGTCCACCGTTATACTCACCTGGGTAGCTCTTCAAATACTTAGTAACCTGTGAATTTGCTTAATACTAAGTAGCCAGTTGACCGTGAAAAAAACAAAAAAATGAAGAGCGACATGGGGATCGAACCCATAATCTCTTGAGAATCTGTACCGAAATCAAGCGCCTTACCATTAGGCCAGCCGCCCATGCTTATATAACCTCGGGCCGCAATTTTGCCTATTAACAGCAAAAAAGTGGTTCAGCCCTGGACTGCGTGTTGAGAGCTGCTACTTTGTATTTGCAAGTGCCAACCTTAGAATTGATGCTTTCGTGAGCCTTCCAAGATTGGAATATCAATATATTTAGGGCTATATATTCTAAGTTTGGAGGAAAAGTTCACGGATTCCAAGGTTTGAATTAGATAAATGTCCATCCATGGGCGGGCTGCCCAGGAGACATATATATCTGGCCTGCTTCACAATGTCGAAGTCATTGAGAATAATATCTAAATCCTCCAGGGCCGCCGAAGTTGGTTGAAGAACAGAATCCGACAAATTCATCGTTATATTTGCGTAGATAGGTAACTGCTGTCTATGGCATCTTGCAAAAAATAAAAAATAAAAATAAAGACATGGGGGTATAGATCGACGTGGACTGTGAGCTAAGAACGCTTTTTTCCAGACTCCGCGAATTGCGTTGTCCTTTGCCTCCTGTAATCAACGCCCTGTAACGACTCTTCATCTTTAACTTTGTTCCGTCTGAAAAGGGCTCTTAATCGTTCCTCAATCGAATCCTCCAGCTAAGCATGAGGTTAGTTTCATCGCTTGATTTCGCCACTCATGACAGGAATGGGACATCTCGCTACTCACGCCTCTTTTGGTCTTGAATAAAATCCATACAGCCATAGTCAAGATGATGGTGCCTGCAGCAAATGGGATATATAGCCACCAGGACGGGTTTGATTCAAGCAGATCGATATTCATTCCGAAGAGACTCTGAAGCCGTGTTAGCCAAGTGAATTTTGCTGATTTGCATTTCCTCTATGTGAGTGCTTACCGCAATGAACATCAATGGTAGGAAAATAAACTTTGTTCAAATCAGTACTCGATCGAACGAGGAGAAGCCAAATACCCACAGTGATCCAACTGAGACGCTTCATACTCCTGTTCATAGTTGTCGATTTCTGGGCCTCTGCAATTGAGGTTAGATTGAATTCCTACCAGGATATTAGTAGATTCCAGAAGTGGTAGGAGGTGAGAATGACCAGTTGAATCAGCTCTTGAGAGCCCTGATTAAGAGATGAAAATCGTGCGTTCACCACTTGCTCCGTTAGGTCTATTTCAGTCGAGAATCTTTTACTCAAGTAGTTGGTCCATGTGACACTGTCCCCCCGAGCAGCTTGTGCATTTGTTTGATCGAAACTGTTGCACAACGACCGAAGAATTGACATTTGCGTTGTGAGCAGCTTATTAAAGCCTGCCCAAGCTTCTGCATCTTTCAAGTGGACCTCAATCAGATCTGTGTCTCTTCCATTGGAGCGCAATGTAACACTTCGCTATTGAAGAGTCAGTGAAATTGCTTGAGTTGGAGATTGGATGCCATACCATGTTTGAAAGATGGCTTTCTGCAGCTCGACAAATGTTGATCCATTCTTCCCTTAGCTGTTCGACGCAAGGAATGAAAAAATCAGTTGGCGAGTTAGAGATTGTGCAATAATCCAGGGTGGTGAAAATGATTTTGTTTTCAAACATTGTCTTTCCGGCCTGGGCTGGAGGGGGATTCTCGTCGGACTTGACCATGATCCAAACCATGGCGTGGTTCTTCGGTCTAGTCGTCAAGGGTGACGCCGAGAGCTGGGTAGATGTATGGAGGATTTCAAATGAGGGTATAACTACACGGCATTCAAGAAAGCCTTCGAAGCCATTGGTATCAACATGTAGAAACGAGGCAATGTGTTCGCACTTACATTCAGTTCGAGAAGGCTGGCCCAGAGCTACGGCGTTCGGAATCTTATTGAATTGTACTTTCCAATCCCACTGGTCACGCCAAGTCTGCATGGTGGGCTGGTCGGGACGTTTGTTCAATATTTTACGCCACCATCGCCAAAAGACTCCCCCGGAAGAGTGACCAAGAAGGCTATCGTTTGGAAGAAGCCTGTGAAGATAAGCAAATGTCCAGATTTGTCGGCCAAGAAGATATCTTACACCAGTGCCCTCTGAAAAGGAGCAGCTGCGATACATTCGTTCCCTTTTGTCGATATGCTCAATGCGGAGAACCTCAGGGGATATGACATCGTATGAAAATATAGCGTCAATTCGTGGCCGTCCATAACTTGCACTGGGGATATATCTCGTGTATTCAAGGCCAGTACGATGTGATCCTTCCACTTAGAAGGCGCACAAGCTTTCCAATCTGATCCTTTTGTGGTTTGATCGATCGTTGCGAGGCTTTGGGTCGCATGAGGAAAAAGGCAACTCATCATTTTGAAATTCCCCAACTGAGCGGCGCGCTGGAATGGGGTGACGTTGTTGAAATCTTGAAGGTCGACGCTAGCACCGTGATTGACAAGCCATTCCGCGGCTTGAAGAGAATCTTTTTCAACAGCGCGGTGCAATGGGGTACACCCGTCACCGTCGCCTTTATTGATAGCAGCACGAATGAGGGCCAGTACGTCTTCATTTTCGTCATTGTGAGCTTTAAGCAAAGCGCGCTTGAGACTTTGAAAAGACTCCGGGCGGTCCACAGAAATGTGAAGCGGCGTTTGGTTGAAAATGTCATAATCGCCCAAGTCAACATGCAAGCCAGCTTCAAGAAGTAGATCCAGGGTGTTGATATCCTTACAAGCGACAGCAGCATGTAGTAATGATGCACCCTGGAGATCAACCGTATAAATATTAATATCGACACCATTTTCAAGAAATAACTTGACAACTTTATGGCGGCCCATCGACACTGCAGCTTGAAGAGCGGAGCCATGCCAGCCACCTCGAGCGTTCACGTCTGCCCCCGAATTGAGGATGAGTTTAATGAGGTCCAGATTTTCACATGCTGCAGATGCTGCAGCCTGAAGGGCAGAGCCAAACCGACCTCCCAGGGCGTTCACATCGGCCCCCCAATGAAGGAGAAGCTCAACCAAATCGGAGGCACCTTGGGGTGCATATGCTGCAGCTTGGAGAGCATTGCCAAACTCACCACCTAGAATATTGGCATCTGCTCCCCGGTCGAGAAGAAACTTCGCAGTAGCTAATGCACTGTTTCCGTATGCTGCAGCTTGGAGAGCAGTTCCATAATTACCACCCTGAACATTCACGTCTGCTCCGTGATCTAGGAGCAGCTCAAGGATATCCAAGGATCCATCGATCGCTGCAATATGTAGAGCAGCTCTGCTCCGACCCTTCACGTCTACCCCATGATCGACAAGCAGCTTGACAAAATCCAACTTTCTAGTGTCAGCAAACAGTGCGGCTTTTAGATAGTTTCCAAATTTGCCAGCCGGGGCGTTCACGTAGGCCCCCCGGTCGAGAAGTAGTTCTGCAACACGAAAATTCACGTTCCACAGTGCAGCTCGGAGAGCATTTCCACGCAGACCACCGGATGCATTAACGTCAGCTCCGCGATCGACAAGCAGCTTAGCAGCATCAAAGTGTTGATCCCACACGCCGCCGTGAGTTGCCGCTTGGAGCGCATTTCCACATTCACCGCCGGAGGCATTCACATCAGCTCCCCGATCAAGTAGTCGCTCCATAATCTCCACGTTTCCATTGAAGGACGCAGCCTGGAGTGCATTTCCGTACTGACCACCTGATGCGCTCACATCAGCCCCACGGTCAAGCAACACCTGAAGTATCTCTAGTTCCCCGTAATACGCGGCAGACTGAAGTGCAGTTCCAAACTGACGGCCAGAGGCGTTCACATCAGCTCCTCGGTCGAGAAGTAGATTGACGGTTTCCACACTCCCGCGTGCTGTTGCTGCATCTTGGAGGGCTGCGCCGCCGATGCCGTTCACGTCAGCCCCACGGTCAAGTAAAAGCCGAATTGCGTCTAGCTTCCCGCCTAGAACCGCATACTGGAGAGGAGTTTTGAAATCACCCCCGGGGGCATTGGCATCAGCCCCCCGATCAAGTAGCAAATTGATAGCATCCAGCTTCCCGCGGGAGGCTGCCGCTGCAAGCGCATTTCCGTACACACCCCCAGGTGCGTTCACATCGGCTCCTTGACTCAGGAGCAGCCTGATGGTATTCAAGTTACCATCCAAGGCCGCGGATGTGAGAGCAGGCCTGCGTTCATCTTCTGGTCTGATGGGCAGATCGCCATCCATGCTGGTTCAAACTTCGTGGGTTTGAAAAAGAAAAGCAGACCTATGTGACAAAGCGACTATTTAAGCGCTGGGATGGTCCAGGTCGAGGACTGGCCTCTGCTTAGTTGGGTTCTCGGCGAGAGACTTTTTGGCGTCGGGGACACGAGAAGTGGGAAAAGGAGTCAAGTCTCGACTCGGGAATTGCGTTGTTGGCGATTGGCCTCTCGTGGTGGCTTTGCTCGAGGGGTGTAGGGGTGCTGGGCCCTGCGCATATACTACGATAGCTGGTGCTCCAATTTGACATTGGAAATCGCAACACGAGAGATCCTGTCCACGAGTAGGCGCCTGGCTTGCTGTTTTTAGGATGAGGTACGGGTACAGAGTATTCTGTCCAGCCTCTCAGCTCTCCCTTGATAGCTTATGCGCCAGAGCACGCTCGGTTCTCCAAGTCTGATTCGTGGCCGAAAAGCCCGGGGGAATCGCATCTGGGTGAGAATGTCTGCCAATCATCTCCATACTAGTTGGTGAGATTGGCCTGAAGAAGTCTAGCGCGATAGTACACAGGGGGCCAACTGTTTGGAGAGTGTGAATTTGTTGCCTAATTTATCAGGCTAAAATAGTTTATGGGGTTTGCACTGTCTGCATTGTTTGTACTATTTGCAGCAATGTTTACCTTTCATGGATGCCTCAGCCTCTAAGCATCTCTACAGACAACCAAGACCTTCCAAGGTTTCTTCTTGCGGGAAAATTTCCGAAGGAGAAACGAAAGAATCATCCCTTTGGTTATTGGAGAAGAATGGCTCTCCAGTAAGTCCACGGGCCAGCTCATGCACAGCTTGCGAATAATCATCGAGCAACCCCTCCACAATCTCCGGCGAATAAAGCCGATCATCGAAGCACATTCGAACAAGGAAGCCGTTGGTTGGTAACAACGTGCACTCCACAAGAAGACCATACCAGTGGAAATGCCGCATCTCCCGAGCCTCAACACGGGGACCTGAAAGAATAAGTCCAGGGAAAGGGGATTTCGAATCCAAAGTCAACCCTTCCGGAATCGGCTGGATCACAAGCAAAGTTTGCATATTGTCACAAGCAGCGCGCACTTGATCATCTATAGCGCGAATCCGGTCCATCCCGTCGTGTTCGAATGGAATCATGGCCGTCGCCTCGGCCTGGATCTGAGACAGGAACGGAGCTGGGTTCTCATGTTGCAGGGAAGACATGCGGACGCGGATTGGCGTGTGTGCCAGAGTTGGTGCGACGAGTGTGTCGACATCGGGAAGATGAATGTTGCGGCCTGTCAAAATTGTACCGAAGATCACATCCGATTCGGGACTCTGATGGTGCTTAGCCAATGTGCATGCCCAAGCTGCGCGAACAAGGGATGCTTCTGTTAGCCCGTGCTGTTGTAAAGCTGGAACTGCATTGGCTTGGAAAGTCACCAGACGTTGAATGCCGGAATTCGCGCATGGTAGAGGGCCAGAGTTGTCATTTGAAGGGGCGGTCTCGTTGAATCCCGGGGCCAAAGACAGATAAGATCGCCAGAACTGCTTTGAGTCGCTAGAAAGATCGGTTTGGAGTGGATCGATCTTTCCAAGGAGGGTTGAAAAGGCCAGGTTGACCGGGGGGAGTGGAATGGATTGGTATACGGCATATATGGAGCCTAGAATCTGACCCAGTGAGATTCCATCAAAGATTGAATGGTGCATCGTCAATATCAAATGTGTTCCATCCGAGGTCAATGCCCACCGTGCTAGTGGTCTTCCCAAAGAGGGCTTCTCCTGGGCATCGGCCTCCAGATACTCGGCAAGAGATTCTGGCCGCTGCCAAGGGAGATCTTCCCCGACGACAACTTGAAGAAGCTTCCCTGAAGCTTCCACAATTCTGGTCCGCAGGATAGGAAATCTTTGGAAAATCCGTGCACAAGCATTCATGTATCGTGGAAGATCCAAGTCGCTAGAAAGCTGAATAACTTCCTGGCCCATTTGTGTCCGCTCGCTGTGAAGCGAATCCCGCATCATTTCCTCCTGATATGGAGCACAGGGATAGATATCTTCGACTTTCTCAGAGCTCAGCTCACATTGATTTGCCACCGAGTCCACCAATTCTTGGATTGGCAGATCCGCGTCCATCATCAATTCAAACGATGCAACGTGCTTTGTCTGGATAAGTGGCCGGAGCAGTGCCGCTTGATCAGCCAGAACAGGAGACTTGAACACATCTGCGACAGTCAAAGTCAATCGTAAGTCTCTTGCCGCGATATTGACAAGCCTCATTGCCGCCAGTGAATCTCCTCCTAGTGAAAGAAAGTTGTCAGACCGCCTGATATTTTCACTTTTCTTTTCCAAGACCTGGGCCCAAAGCCGCACTAGGCCCTCCTCAGCTGGGTTTGCGCTCTCAACAGCAGTGAGATCCGAATCCGATGAATCTTGTTCCTGCATCTCCGGATTCAGATCGTCAAAACTCCTCAGAAATTCATGAGAGTATTGCGAGCAGAAATAACGGAGTGACTTGCGATCGAGTTTGCCGGATGTGGTCAATGGGAGTGCTTGAATTGGGATGAATAGAGAAGGTATCATATATGGTGGCAGAGATTGCTCGATGATAGCCTTGGTCTTTGAAACCAAGTCTTGGAACTGCTGCCGTGCGTCGGATGTCAAAGCTTTCACGTCTTGTGGATCGAGTCCCTTGTCCCAACTGATGAAAGCAGCCAATAGCGGTGCTTTTGAATCTTTCGGACATCCAAGCTCGACTGCAACAGCAACCTGGTCAGACACAGCTTGATGCAAGCGATACTCAATCTCGCTCAGTTCAATCCGCTGGCCTCGAAGCTTGACTTGGGTATCCTTGCGACCCTCAAACAACAAGTCACCCTCGGGGCCATATCGAGCCAAGTCCCCTGTCTTATAGAATCTACTCCCGCCCGGAGTTGGTCCAAAAGATGCCAGCCAGGCAGGAGGTTTCAACAGAAATACTGCCTCGGATTTTGCCGAATCGTTGAGATATTCTCTCGCAACTAATGGCCCTTCGATGAGCAATTCCCCAACAGCGCCAACAGGCATCAAGCGATCATGGTTGTCCGGGTGAACGATCCAGGTCCGAGAACCAATACCGTGCCCGATGTTGGACACAGAGATATCCTGAGACAGATCGGGTTGGATCACACACCAAATGGTACACTCTGCAGGCCCATAAACATTCTTGAGGGCAACATGCCCACTCCAAATGTTGACACACTGCTGTGTAGCTGGCTCACCTCCCAATGTGAGCTTCTCCAAACCTGGAACCTCAGCTGGTGACAGTATGCTCGCCACTGTTGAAGTCAAACAAGCTTGATTGACGTTTAAACGATTGATGGCACCGGCAAGGTCATGGGATCGCTCCCACTCGGATGGAATGCATATGCACGCGCCGCAAGTGAGGGCTGTGAAGATATCCCCAACACTGACGTCGAATGTATAGGCTGCATATTGCAGAACGCGTGATCCAGGCATAATCCCCATTGCATTGGCTTGTGCTTTTACGCTGGTAGACAGTGAACTGTGCTCAACAACAATAGCCTTCGGGATTCCTGTGCTACCTGATGTACAAACGACATAAGCAGAATTTTTTGGACTGAGAACCTGAGAAGATATGAATGCTTCCTGATGCGTGTGATCGGGCTCAACAGAGAATGTCTTGCGGTCAATGACCATTGATGCAAGGCCAGGGATGAATTGAAAGATCACGCTGCGTGTCTGATTCGAGCATAAGACCAGTTGGGCGGCTGTTGTTTTGATCATGGCTTGTTGTCGAACAGCAGGGTGATTTGGATCAACGTGTAGGAAGGCTCCTCCTGCTTTGACCACGGCCAACATAGCCACAATCGCCCAGACCGACTTCTCAAAGCAGAGCGCAACCACAATTTCCGGTGTGACACCAAAAGACTTCTGCAGCATTCCAGCTAGCCGCGAAGACAGGCGATCAAGTTCTCGGTAGGTCAGCTCGCCATCCCACGCAGCCACTGCGTGAGCGTCTGGCCTTGCGTCAACCTCGTCCTTGAACAGATCATGTACAAGACGATTCGTCTCCTCGGGGTAATGAGAGTTCCACTCCAGAATTTGCTGGTGGTCCCAAATGTTGAAGAGATTGAGGTTGCCGATTTCAAGATGTGGCGTCAGAAATATGGCATGGATGGCATTTTCCAATGCTCTAGTGAGGTAAAACGCATTACCGGCGACTTTGGATTCTGGATGCCAGATGACACGGAGCCAAGGTTGCTCTGTCGATGGATGGAAGCACATCCTTATTCCAATCCCTGTCTATTGAACGCCGTCAAAATCAATTTCGCTTGAATGGTGTATTCTTTCTTAGGCTTCACTTACCTGAGACCCTGTCGGGCTCAGAGTATCAAAAAATGGATGCTTCTTCACAACCACCATTATGGTGGCAGGGTTCTGGCTCTCTCCGGAGAGCTGGCTCGTTGACAACAATCGATGCACAGAGGGATCCTGCCAGTTCTGAAGCACCGAGCTAATAGTATGATGCTCATTCAGTTCAAGGCACTCCCATTTCATGGCACGGGCGTTTCTATCTGTCCCATGATTTTGGTAATTGACTGTGCTCCAGCATATCGATGACGTTCCCAGGAAAGATCTCAAGACCAAAGCCCAGGCCAGGTGAATGAGGTCGGATTCCGGGACTCCATATACCTTTGCCAGAAGATGCAAATGTGAAGGGAGAGCAACGGATGCAGAGAACTCTGGGAGATCTTTATCACCAGACAACGAGGTAGTGAGAGAAACGCCCGAATCTGCTCTCGTTCGGCCTTCAGCGGGATGCATTGCTGCCAGGTGTGTGCTGATAGCAAGAGTATATTCGTACAACAAATAGGTATTAAGAATGGAGGAAGAACTTGGATTTGCTAATGAAAAATCGCAGAGAACTGATGGCCTTTAGGATTAATTTCTCTTTTATACAGTGAGTGGTAGGATAGGGAGCCTTGGGGCGAAGGATCTGACACACGAATAACCAACATAGAACCAAAAATAATAATTTAACAATTAAATGACAATTACGAGGACAAAACAGCAGTACGAAATGTATATGCAACTCATCCAGGATGGTAAATGGGGCCCAGTCAGCACTAACTGGGAGGGGTGGGTCTGGGTGGAAGGACTAAATGCTACAAATAACTGGGCAACATTCAGCTCCAAGCCCGTATATTCTCTCTGTCCATTACGCCGCAAAAAAAAAAGAAAATGAAAGCTATCATCAGCACCAGCCCCGGATTAGCAGCACTTGTCCACGACAGGCCGTTCCCTTTCTTGCGAGATGGCTATCTTCTGGTGAAAACAAAAGCCATAGCACTGAACCCCACAGACTGGAAGCATGTTGAGCTTACTCAAAAGCCAGGTATTTTGTTTGGCTGTGACTATGCGGGTATTATCGAGGAGATCGGGCCTGACGTCCCGTCACATTTCCACATTGGCGACCGGGTGGCTGGGTTCGTGCACGGAGGCAACTCCCAAGAGCCCCAAGATGGGGCCTTTGCTGAGTACATTGTCGCCAAAGCCGATGTTCAAATTCACATCCCGGAGAACATGAGCTTCGAGGAAGCCGCCACTCTAGGGGTGGGCGTCACCTCGGTGGGACAAGGGCTTTTTCAAAGCCTGCAACTCCCTTTCCCTACTTCCCCGCTGCAGGAACAAGAAATTGAGAGCGACCAGCGAGAGCCAATCCTTATCTATGGGGCATCCACTGCCTCTGGAGTTTTGGGTATTCAATTCGCCAAACTTTCAGGATTCGCCCCCTTGGCTGTCTGTTCTCCTGACCATTTTGACTTGGCAGAGAAGCTCGGAGCCGTGGCCGTCTTTGACTACGCAGATGGTGAGGAGGCCGTTGAAGAAATTCAAGATTATGTTCAAAGTATGGGCAGGCCCCTACTGAAAGCATGGGACACGGTGTCGATTCCATCGAGTGCACGTTTCTGTGGCGATGCACTGTCCACCGGAGACGGTGCCCGGTACACATCTTTGCTTCCAATCAGATGCCCCCGACCAGGTGTGACTAGTACCGTGACAATGGCCTATACTGTTTTTGGCGAAGACTGGGCAATGGGGGCCACCGATTTCTCGGCAAACACAGCGGACGCAGAATTTGGCCGACGATGGTGGGCCTCGGTGCAGGCACTCTTCGATCAGGGTCGTATCCAGACACATCGAATTATCATTGGAGAGGGCGGATTAGATGGAGTTCTTGGGGGATTACAGCAGTTGCGTGATTCTCAAGTGCGTGGTGGTAAGCTGGTGTTTCAAATTTAGAAATTAGGGCATTGTTCCAAGTTTACTATAGCAAAAATCTTGATTCAAAGAATATTTCTTTTCAAGTTGTATCTCTTCTTGAAATTTGACAGGTGCTGTTCTTGCACAACGGTATTGGTGAAGCTTCACTGACAAATTGACCTGAGCTCACGTCAATTACATTCCGTTCAATCGCTTCTCCTTTCCCCTTTGGCGGGCCTGCCACTCACATACCACGCCGCGGAAATCCCGGGGCTGGTACAGGCCACACGTTTCAGCTACCACATTAGGCTTCCGGCGGGGGTTGATCCCCAAATCGCGGTAGAGCATGTCTACATACTGTGTCTGAGATTAGCGTCGTGACAAGAATACCGAGTAAAATGATACTTACCGGGAGGAAGTCAAATAGTGCAAATGGAACTTTGCGTCCACAGATATATCGACGGCGAATCCAAGCATTGGTTCGAGCGACTTCACGTTCGCGATGAGCTGTCTCCGGCACCTCCAATGTCCCTGTCAAATAAGCAGCTGCCCATAGAGATTGGGCCTCGTAGACAATCGGGGCTCCCGCTGTACGGAGGAACCCAACAAAGGCTATAGACCGTTCATGAGACGGGGTCTCGCTACTGGGTGCTATGAACCGGTAGAGATGATAGTCATCTTCACACCGTAGCGGTGGTGGTGAAATGGGACATTGTTGAAGAATCGGCAGCTCCTCCAGGATATCTCGATCCGCATTGAGCTGAAGATCATTCCATTTAATTTGAGACTTCGGATCAAAAGACGTCTCGGACGGCAATCCAACGGTCAGCTGGTCATCTGGCGCAAAGAACGAATGTCGAGCATGCCATCCAGTGGCACACACCACTAGATCCGCTGAGAACTCGTGCCCATTGCCTAAGATCACGCGTTTGTCGCTCCCGAGTCCCTGGATAGTCTCTCGGTGTATCTTCACTCGCTCCCCAGAGTGAATTTCATCCCACAACTCCGGGTGTGTCATGACCCCCAGTGTGGCAGGACTCCAAAAAAGGCTATCCAGACCCAAAAGAGGCTTGAGTTGCTTTCCGTTGGGACTCGCGTCGTATCCCCACGGACGCTGAAGCAGCCACGCCATAATGCGCCAGAAGGCGATAATGAAGAACTGCGCCCATCGTCCAGCATTTAGGTGAATCAATCGCCGCCACCAAGAGGACTCATTCGGGGTCTCAAACGGATTTGGCGAGAGAAGACCCAAAATGCGACTGTTGTTAAGTCGGAAACTTGGCTGACCCAGGACTGACAGAGGCGTCATCATCGAGGGTCCTCCTCCTCCTTCCCGAATCACCCAGTCCACTGTCTTTCCAGCACGCAACAGCAGATAGACCGCATCGAATGCTGACTTGGAACCTCCATACACGACTGCATGGCGGATGGATGAATCTGAGATTCTATCAACAGTTTGCGGATGACCAAGTGATTTGCTATGAAGCACCTCGCCCTCGAACTTCTCACGTCCTAGAAGAGGCGGAATGAGTGGTTCCGATGTCAACCCTGAGGCGATAATGATTTTCTTGGCTTGAAGTTGCTCTTCAGTGCCAGCCACGGTGATCACCCAGTGTTGATTTCCCTTGTCCGTGGGAGAAATGGGCTCACGCCGTATATTCTCGACCCAAGTGTTGAGTCGAAGCCGGTCAGTGAGTTGGAATTTGGTTGCATATTCCACAAGATAGTCATGAACTGCTTTACTTGGGATTCTTCCGTCGGGCAGAGCGCTGTCTTTCCTCATTGGAAGATCCGAGAACTCAAACAGTCCGTGATGTGCCTCGGCGACAAGATGAGGATAGAGTCGGTCCTCGCTCCAAGTGCCGCCGATGCTAGAATCACCGTCGACAATGAGTATGTTCGCATCAGGACATACTTGAAGATAGGTCTTTGCAGCTACGAGACCACACCACCCTACAACGACGATAACAGATCAATATAGGACTTTGAAAACGCTCTACTTGGAAGTACATACCAGCACCGATGACTATCACGTCGTACATTATGAGGATGAGAAGTTGTGATGATTAACTGAAGGACCAAACTATCTACCGTTCTATTTGTTAAGTGGCACATATCCCATCCAGTGAATCAGCTCTTATTTCCACAGCTAACCGTCTCGATGAATCTGACCTGACCTAACCTCATGATGGTGGATCTTGATGCAGACTAATGCGTGCGCCTATTCAGGGAAAATGAAGAGCCCATAGCACTGCCCCAATGCTATTTAGATGGAGCCATACTCATGAAACGAGGACCAATCTTCCCTTCATTGTTACAGCGTACGAGCAAGAATTCCCGACCGATACACTTTCCGCTTCAGACCAGTGCTCTCCATTCTTCTGCCCCCAAAGTATGCTTCGTCCAATTACCATCATTCTCATCAGCCTCGCCATTAGCGCAGTGGTGGGGGTTTGGGGCGTCTTTTCTTGGTATGCGGGCTTCGAAGAGCTGGATGCCATTGTTGACAGATATCCCTCAACGCGCGTTCCTGGATTGGACCAATTACCCGATCTAGATCGCGGCCTCATGTCAATGGTGGCCTTCAATCTCCCGGTAGTTGGCCGAGAGCCTGTCTTCACCACGGGACGTTTCTTCATGGGGCAGTTCTTGGCGAATGTTTTCGCTATTCCCATTATCTTGCTTACGGAGGACTTTCGAGCGGAACCGGGTAGCTTGGCAGGCCAGTAAGTCCTCTACGAATAACTCTATTTGCAAATTCATGCACCTTGGCATGGCACGAGGTGACATTCGACCTTTGGAATGCGGGCTAACGCATCCCTAGCTCAACTCTATGGGGTGTATTCTCGCAGCTAGCGACATCAGCCGTGATGTGTCCGCTGTATGGGATCGCCTTGGCACGAGAGTCCGAGTCTAGGCGAGTCGAGGTTAGAAACCAGCATACTACCTGGCTTGTGATCTCCAGCGTTATGATCGGTTACGGAATCCCGGCCGTGCTGACGTTTGATCCACTGCAGTGGGGTATCAAGTTACAGATCTGGGGAATTCTGGCCTTTACATTTTACCCGCTCTGCGTGTTTTTGACAGCCTGTATGCTCCGAGCCTTATTCATCGGGAGATCCTTCAGCCCCATGCGAACTGGCCCGAATTCGACCATCCCGTACGTCTTGGCGGGGGCCGTGGGGACAGTCGGGCACTGGGCGTATATCGGATTTAGCCAGCGGGACGGTATCGGATCGTCCGCAGACCCGATGCGGGCCGCGCAACTCGTGCTTATGTTCTTGCAGGTCGACTATGTGATCACTTTTGCAGCCATGCTGACCCTTGCCTGCCACGAACTGAGGCATTGTCTTCTTCTGCCGTCTTGGCGCATTGCTGGTTGTCTGATCCTTGGCTGGCTTTGCATTGGGCCAGGGGCAACACTCGCCATGGCCTGGGCCTTGCGTGAGCGGTCGATCAGCCAAGAGAATCAGGGGCGGAAGAAGACTTGACTCCGTGCCAAGCATACTTGTGTGTTACACACAAACGAATGGACGCGTATGAGGTCGTACGGTATGGTATGGAAGTTTACGGTCTTGTACGGGCTAGTACCGCGGGGGGAGTGGGGCGTCAGAAGAATTTCGTGGGCGGGCGGCCCGCTAGTGCATGGACTTTCATGCAATCCAATCCATGGTCACGATGTAGATGATTTTCCGTGCTATCAATCTACACTACATTCAATAATCGCATCAATTGTAGGCTTCATTCACTCGGCAAATTAGGCTAATATCTCTGAGACCACTATGCCGCGTTGAGAGAGGAATTCTTCCATTTCCTTCCATAATCGACGTTGCAGTGCTTGACCCTGCGGACTTTCTGCGAACTTTGATAGTCTATGAGAATGTGTTAGCTCTGCGTGAGACACCAGCCAATCCGGTACTATTCTCTATTTCCCCCTCATAGTACAGTGTGGGGACAAGGTGGTCTTACGGAGTCGGTTTTCCATCACGTAAATACGCCCCGTGGATGTCGGAGCCTTGTGCTGTAGCCGCGAAGACGTGCAAAGCTCCACCTTGCTGAATAGACCGAGCAGAGGTAAATTGAATCAGGCGGGTCATCACATCACTAGGGAAAAAATTGGAGGCACAGAATCCTGGAGTGGTGATGACCACAGTAGTGTCGGTTTTCGCTGCGGTCAGCCTGAGAGAAAGTTCTTTCCCAAACAATGCAAGCAGAAGCTTGGCACGGTAGTATTGATCATCTGCACTGCCAAGTGTTTTCTTCTCCCGGAAAACAGACAATATAGGCAGGGTATTTTTGTTCTCGGGTTCAGGCAGATCGGGAAATGTGGTCCAGGCGTGGCCCTCAGAGGTAACCAAGACAAGGCGTGGAGATCTTGCGCTTGTTTCGGACTGGATAGTACTTTCACGAAGCAGAGGCAGAAGTCTCAACGCAAGATAGGCGGTGCCGAGAAAATTGACCTGAAACAACGGGCTGTATCCGTCTTCGGTCATCCGGTCATCGTGACCGAAAAAGCCTGCATTGAGAAGTGCCAGATCTAGATGAATGGAGTTGGCGTTTAGCTCTTCCACAAATCGGTCGACTGAGGAAAGGCTCTCCAAGTCCAATTCAGCCACCTGCACAGTGAGATGAGGCATATTCTCTTGGATCTCACTCTTGATGCGGTTAGCCTTGCTGAGGTTTCTCACCCCAAGGATGAGAAGTCGTGGACCCAGCTGGGCAAGCTGACGTGCTGCTTCAAGGCCAACACCGGAGGTAGCCCCAGTAACTAGCACTATTTTGGAAGCAACGGGGTTATCCGAGTTCACGGAAGGTGGGTTTCCAGTGAACTTTTGGCGCATTGCATATGGGATAGGACCATCTGAGGAGAAGTCCCAGAGAGCGGGGTTGGAGACCAACATCCTCAGTGGTTCAGGTAGAAAGCCTGGCATGGTGTGTGGATATCGAGATATGAGGGCTGTGGTAAGATTGATAGTAGACTTGGACGGGTTTTGGGATCCAAAAATTCATTATTATAGACGATGGCTCGTAGACTAGTCCTTTCATAGTAAGTGTCATGCAGAATACTACCTCACCCCTGCTAGGATAATATGGACTTGGGGGCCTGAAAGAAAAGTAAAATCAGCTAGCTGGTTGTACTCGCTGCCGCAGCGGAATGAGGCTGGCTTACCCTCATACACTAGTCTGGTACAGATGGCAGACTGTAATCAACGGAACTTCTCAACTTCCATATCAAGAGGGGCCCACAACAGTATCCGCATACTGCGTGCCTCTAGGCACATTGAGTGGCTCTACGTTCACTTGGCTGCATCAACGTAACTTGGGGGCGCTATCCGATTACTCGGTCTGATATCGTAGACTGAGGGTAGGCCCTCGTGCCTCGTGTACAGAGCTGGTTAGAGATTTTTGGTAAGAGTTCGGCCGCTGAGACTGTGATCATTACACGTGCCAGTGATAAGTATAAAGGGAGACGCTTTGTACCCTGAAAAATCTAGCAAGACACGAGCAACTTAAGATAGGCTCAAACTTCTTCTTTCTCTCTTTTTTTAAAAAAATAATTCGCAGCCATGGCCTCTTGCGATAACAGCCCCGAGCCTATTGCCATCATAGGAATGGGTAAGTTAAGACAGTCCTTGCAGCTTCGAGTCTTGTCTGACAATTGGATAGCATGTCGGCTCCCTGGCGAGGTGACTTCACCTTCTAAGCTCTGGGACCTACTAGTTGAAGAAAGATCTGGCCAATCTGATGTCCCAGCTAACCGATTCAACGTGAAATCATGGTATCATCCCGATAAAATGCGGCCTGGAAGTATATCAACACGAGGTGGATACTTCCTTGGTGAAGATGACTCGTACCGTCAATTTGATCCATTCTTCTTTGGGATCAACCCTAAGGAGGCTGCCAGCATGGATCCTCAGCAGCGAAAGTTGCTGGAGGTTGTTTATGAGAGCTTTGAAGCAGCTGGTGCTCGCCTGGAGGACGTCTCCGGCTCAAAGACTGCTTGTTATGTCGGAAATTTCACATGGGATGTTGGCCAAATGCAAGCTCGAGATATCAACCACGGTGCTCCGTATCATATGACAGTAAGGCCCATACTTCCTATCAGCCACGAAGGTGTTCTTCTGTATTGATCGCTCACCCAACTTCTAGGGTGGTGGCTTGACGATATTAAGCAATCGAGTCAATTATGTGTTCAACCTGAAAGGACCAAGCATGACAATTGACACAGCATGCTCTAGCACAATGTATGCTCTGCACTTGGCCTGCCGCAGTCTGCAGGCTGGCGACTGCTCAGCTGCCGTAGTAGCTGGCACCAATTTGATTTTTGGAGTCGAGCAGCAAATTGGCAGCGTACGCCTGGGTGTGCTGTCCCCAACTTCGATCTGTCATACATTTGATGAGTCCGCAGATGGATATGCGCGTGCCGAGGCTGTTGGCTCTTTGTATCTGAAGACTTTATCCCAGGCTATTGCGGACGGCGATCCAATTCGTGCGGTCATTCGAGGCACATCTATTAATGCGTGAGTGTTGAAAAAATATTACCCACTCAGTTGAATTGAGTAGTGCGCTAACTTACGCAGCAACGGAAAGAGCCCTGGCATCAGTCACCCCAGCGCAAAAGATCAAGAGATGGTTATCAGACAGGCATATGCGAGCGCAGGCCTGGATCTGAACCAGACCGGATACTTCGAGTGCCATGGCACTGGTACCCCAGTAGGAGATCCACTGGAGGTTTCGGCCATTGGAAATGTTTTTGGGAATGTGAGAACTACCGAAGATCCCTTGCTGATGGGATCTGTGAAAACAAATCTGGGCCATGGAGAGGCAGCCAGTGCGATCTCCAGTCTGATCAAAACAGTTCTTTGCTTGGAGAAGGGAGAGATCCCTGCGACCATTGGCATCAAGCGACTGAACCCTGCCCTAAATTTGCGCGATGGTCGGTTGCAAATTGTCCAAAAGCTCTCACCATGGCCCACTGCACAGTCATACCGCCGCGCCAGTGTTAACTCATTTGGCTATGGTGGTGCCAATGCACACGCCATCTTGGATGCAGTGCAGTCGTATCTGGGTAATTTCCACCAGAGCATCCCAAACTCTCTCCCTGCATCTGAAGTGGTCTCGTCGAAAAAATACCTGTTGCTGCCATTCTCAGCCCACAGCGAGTCAACATTGGGGAAAAACATCAAATCCGTCTCTCTAAACTTCCAAAAGAACCTCCATCTCCGCGACCTCACGCATACTCTGAGCTCGCGCCGCAGCAACCACTCCGTGCGAGCGTTTACACTGGTTCCTGGAAACTCGAACACTGATCAGCTTACCGATTCTCTGACATCGGAGAAGCTTACTCTTGGAAACGCTATGGGAGCTCCTCCAAAGCTTGCGTTCGTCTTCACTGGACAAGGTGCACAGTGGGCACAGATGGGCTATGGGCTCGCACAAGAGTTTGCGGTCGTGCGCCGTACACTGCAAGAGCTGGGCCACACCATATCCAAGTTGCCTAATGCCCCTGAATGGGATCTTTTGGAAGCTCTGGCCCAGCCAAAGTCAAAAAGTCGCGTCAACGAAGCGGAGCTCTCACAACCTCTCACTACTGCAGTTCAGATCGCCATGGTTGATCTCTTGCGCTCCTGGGGAGTGAATCCTACAGCCGTCGTCGGCCATTCTTCTGGTAGGGATACTGACTGACTTCCAGTTTTTTCATCACTAATTTAATCGAATAGGAGAGATCGCTGCCGCTTATACCGCTGGGCTAGTTTCAGCCAGGGAAGCCATCATCATTGCATACCAGCGTGGCGCAGCAACTGTGAAGAGTACACAACATGGTGCTATGTTGGCTGTTGGACTGGGCCCAGAAGAAGTCTTGAAGGTGATCGAAGATATCCCCGAAATAGGAATTGCATGCTACAATGCTCCGGATAGCGTCACCCTCAGCGGTACCGATGAGGCGATTGATGATGCCCGCGGTCGCTTTTCTCGTGCTGGCGTCTTCAATCGGAAGCTGATAACTTCTGGTAACGCCTACCACTCTAAGCTAATGACCGAGGCTGGAGAACACTATGAAGAGTCACTCAAGGAGTGCCTACTTCCTAATGATCCGCCATCAGCAGGTCATCCGTCAATCACCATGTTTTCCTCAGTCACCGAAGAAGAGCTTTCAACGGTCGATCTGGATTATTGGAGGAAGAATCTCGAGTCCCCTGTCCGGTTTGACCAGGCAACTCACCAACTTCTCAAAACGCGCCCGGAGGTAAATTTGGTGATCGAGATTGGCCCGCATTCGGCTCTGGCTGCACCGCTCAAGGCAATCCGGACAAGTTTGAGCTATAGTCCCGAGAGACTGGGCTACCTTTCGGCCCTCAAGCGTAACACCGACTCAGTTGAATGTCTGCTTAAGCTTGCAGGCTCTCTGTTTTTGTCCGGGTGGCAGGTTGATCTCGCCACAGTTAATGCAGACGAGATAGTCCACCAAGACCACACTGGAGCCGAGACAATTCGATACTCGCATGGCTCCTTCATCAAAGATCTGCCAACATATCAGTGGACATACGATGAAGCGCTACTGTGGAACGAAAGCCGTCTGAGTACTGACATCCGTTTCCGTGAATATCCTCACCACGACCTATTGGGAAGTAGACTCCCTGGTACGTCGAATGCTGCACCAGCATGGCGAAATCTTGTTAGTTTGGAGAATGTCCCATGGCTCAAGGATCACCGAGTTGGCGATGACATTGTCTTCCCAGCCGCTGGATATGTTGCTTTGGCTGTCGAGGCAATCACTCAAATCCGCGGTTCAGCGGTCGCAGCGACGAAAGACGTATACACTCTGCGCGACATGAGCATTAAATCCGCAATGGTCCTCAAAGAAGGCATCAACACAGAACTCATGTTCGATCTTCGGGCTGTTCCCGGTCTATCTGCCACCTACCAGTTCACGGTGAGCACTTTCTCGCAAGGGACTTGGACTGAACATGCTACCGGAGCGGTCCAAATCGACAATGAAACTACAGACGGTAATATGCACTTTTGTTTTGAATGGGAAACTTGCTGACCTCCAACAGATCGATTGCTCTGGGCTGACCACAGGAATCTCGGAAGTCGCGGTGGTATGAACAAAGACAGCTACGATCGCCGTTGGTACTCTGCCATGGACAAAGTCGGATTGGTTTATGGACCAGGCTTCAAGACTCTGTCTGATATTCATGCAAGCTCCGATCACCATCAGGCAACTGCAGAGGTTTCGGGGAGTGCTACTGAAGATCTTATGGGTCAACAGTCAAACTACATTCTTCACCCAACAACCCTCGACGCCTGCCTGCAGCTTTCAATCATCGCGGCTCATCATGGGAAACCTGAAAGTCTAAAGAAGGTTTACCTTCCTGTCGCTATCCCGAAAATGACAATCTGGCCTCAAAATATTGGCGGTGACCTCCCACTGGCAGCATGTGGGCGAGGATACCACCGAGGACTTAGATCAGTTCAGACGTTCATCGACCTCTCATCGCCAAGTAACAAATCAATTCTTCATGCGGAAATCTCGTTCTCGTCACTGGAAACAGCATCCGATGAAACGACAAGCAAAAGCCCCCAGCCATACACTCGATTGGTCTGGAAACCGGACTTTGATCGCATGACAAACGCTGAAGCCAATGTTCTGTTCCATGGCACCGAAGAAGACATTTCGATCTCCAAGCACTTTTTCTCTGCACTGGAACAGATTACCAGGCTGGCAATTCGAAGCAGCGCTGAGAGGCTTCCAAGCGATCTTCAAACAGATAACATGCCTAGCCATATGGTCAAATTCCTGGCGTGGCTGAGAGCAGAGGGACAGGCTCTCTCCATCAGCGAGGGTCATGACGGCCTGAACGGAAAGAGTCTCATTGAAAAAATTGACTCTATCGCCCGAGAAGTCGAACATACTGTTCCTGAGGCCGCTATGGTAGCTCAGCTCAACTCTCGAATGCCAGAAATTCTATCTGGAACCGTTGGAACACTGGACGTCATGGTTGAGGACAACCTCCTATCCAAGATCTATGAAGATGGCTTTGGACAGGTTGGTGCATACGCCAAGTTGAGTAGCATTATGGAGCTCGTGGCGCACAAAGACCCTCGCCTCCGTATTCTCGAGCTAGGAGCAGGTACTGGCGGTGCGACAAAGCCTATGCTCCAAGCCCTTCATGGAGACACTTCGCTGCCAAAATTCGAAAAATATGACTTCACTGATGTGTCCAAGGCATTCTTAGGAGTTGCTCAAGAGAAATTCCAGGGCTATCGCAACCTTGACTTTGGCATCCTCGACATTGAGAATGACCCTGTTGCCCAGGGCTTTGAAGAGGGATCATATGATGTTGTCTTCGCTTCGAATGTGAGATTCCAGGCTCCAATTTTGATTTGAGTTTTCCACTGATAGCTTTCCAGGTCATTCATGCAACACGAAATGTTGCATCGTCTCTTCGGAACTGCAGAAAACTCCTGAAACCCAACGGCAAGCTTGTAATCATCGAGACAACCAAGCAACGACAAGTCACCGGTTACATGCTTGGGGCTCTGCCTGGATACTGGCTTGGTGCGGATGATGGGCGACCTTCTAGTCCGTTCCTGTCCAAAACCTTATGGCACCAGCGGCTGCTTGATGCTGGGCTTTCGGGGGCAGATATAGTGCTTGATGATTACCCGGAGCCCGCTGATTGCACTACCCTGATGATTTCCCGCAACACCGACGCTTCTACTCACCAAAATGGTACTAACGGAGTGAACGGGGTCAATGAACAGAATGGGTTGAACGGAATCAATGAAGCGAACGGCGTCAATGGATCTAACGGCCACCACGCCACCAACGGGCAGAATGGCACCAATGGCACCAATGGCCACCAGCAACCCATGGTCACTCTGGTATGAGATTATCTTTCTGTTCCATTTCTTCGATCCATCATTGACCTGCTAACTCCATTTTCAGATCTATCGCAATAAGCCCCAGCCTTTCCAGGAGAAGATTGAACAGCATTATGCAAAGCTTGGCACATCGACTCGGTCGATGGCTTTAGAAGAGGTCCCCACATCACTTCAGCGTGATTCTCGAACGATCATGCTCGGTGAATTGGAGGGTCCGCTTATGGCACGCATGACTCCAGCCGAGATGTATGCTATGCAACGTTTCACTCAGCTGGCCGCAACCGCTGTCTGGGTAACAAACATCGATGTTCTACGTGGCCAGGATCCGGAGAAGTCTCTGGTCTTTGGATTAGCAAAATCCATCATGACTGAGCAGCCCTCTTTCCATATTTGCAGTGTGGACGTTGATATCTTCGATGGGCAGACTGATTATCAGAATAGTGTCAAGACCATTGTCGAAACCGAAGCTGCCTTCCACAAGGATCCTAGCGGTGAGCTTGATACAGAGTTGGTCGAGAAGGATGGCTTGGTCTATATCAGTCGGTATGTGACCGATGATGCGGAGAATGCCAATTTCGAACGCCACTTCACTACCAAGCCAACTACCACAAAACTTGTGGAAAGCAAAACCTCCAAATATTCACTTGATTTTGAGAAGGTTGGCCGCCTGGATAGCTTCTATTTCAAGGAGCAGGCCTTGAGGCCACTCGGCGATCATGAAGTCCTCCTCGATGTCCAGAGTGCTCCGTTCGATATTCTGGTATGTGCCTTTTCCTCTGCTTCTTTTCATTAAAAATTCAAAACACAAATCTAACACATTTCCAGTCAATCCCAGCTCTCAAAGGACAATCCTCTTCTCCATGCTTTGGCTTGGAGATGGTGGGAATTGTCCGTGCTGCCGGCTCTGAAACATCAAAGTTGATGAAAGGAGATCGAGTATGCTGCTTCTATCCTCATCACTTTGATACGGCAATCATCGTGGATGAGCGTCACTGTGAATTACTTTCAGCGTATGAGCGTTCCGAGGATCTGATCAGTCAGATACACCCTGTCGTCATGTCCCTGCATGTGGTGGAAACACTGCTGCGATTACATCCAGGCGATCGGGTTTTGATCGACTGCCGCCAGGCACATCTTGCCTACGTCATCTCCCAGGTTGCTCTTCTGGCTGGCTCCGACATCCATGTCACCTTCAGCTCCAAGGCCGGACAAGTTTCACTCCAGCAGCTTGGCGATGAGGCTAATTTAGTGGATCGTCAGGCTGGATTTGACAACATGTTGCTTGACAATTCATTTGATGCCATCCTTACCGACTCGAAGAGTGGCTATCAGCTGCTCGGTAACTCTATCAACCATGGAGGTCGCATCGTTGTTCTATCAAATGGTGTTCCTGGTGATATGGCAAGCGCCGCGGTCTCATTCCTTAACAAGGGTATCACCATCGGAGTATTTGATCCCATTGATGGGTTTGCAACTGCTCCGCTTCAGCACTCCAGGTTAGTCGAGGAAGCATTAACGTTATACGCGAAGCTAACGAATCCAAACAGTCTTCTTGTCAAAGCTCTGGACCTTCTTCGTCGCAATGCCATCCGCCCGATCTTGTCTACGCAATATGACTTGTCTGGTTTCGCAGATGCTGTCGTCCAAGTCTCCCAGGAAGACTTCGTCGGACGAGTGGTTCTGACACGAACACCGAGCACTGTTGTTCCTGTTCATACAGTAACCGCACCATTGTGGTTCAACCCCAATGCTTCATATCTCCTGATTGGTTGCCTAGGTGGACTAGGAAGAAGTCTAGCGTAAGTGTTTCTCCTTCACGTCAATACCGGCGTTACCCATTTCCGATCAATCCCAAAATATTATTTTTGGAAGTTGGCTAACTCTTCAAACAGCACGTGGATGGCCTCCCGTGGTGCCCGTCACTTCATTTTCCTTTCGCGAAGCGGTGCCGACAAACCAGAAGCAGCTGCATTGGTGCAGGAACTGCAAGAACTCACTTGGACCCAGTACCTCGGCTTGACAGTGCAAGTTGTTCGAGGTGATGTTTCGATCAGGGAAGATGTCAATAGGGCCATTCTCTCTGCTAAGCACCCCATCAAAGGAGTGGTCCAGGCCGCGATGGTACTCAAAGTAAGACTACATATCTCAGTTTGATTCACGAGGCCACATCTAACGTTATACTTTCCCAACAGGATACACTGTTTACTGAGATGACTCTCGGTCAATTCAACCAAGTCCTGCATCCTAAGATGGTGGGCACCATTAACTTGCATGAACTTCTTCAAGGGCACGATCTCGATTTCTTCGTGATGACCAGTTCTGTCCTCGGTGCAATTGGTGCTGCTATGCAAAGCAACTACTCTGCCGCAAACGCGTACCTTGATCACATGGCACGTCATCGCCAAAGCATGGGACTACAGGCTACATCCATCGCATTGGGAATGATTCTTGACGTTGGACACGTCGAAGAGCATCCCGAGGTAGAAAAGGCCCTCAAGCGAAATGGCATGTACGGAATCAGCGTTGATGAGTATCTCCTCATGATGGAGTTTGCCTGCCGCCGCCGTGATCTTACCAGCATCTCGAGCGAAGGACCATTCAAGTATGACCCCTGCGCATCTTCCCATATTGTTACTGGTATGGATCCTACTCGTGTTTCTCGTGCGGGAGGTAAATCCCTCTGGTTGAAAGACAATCGACTCCGCAACCTTGTTGCGGCACTGGGTGGTGGAAGTGATGGGGATGTACTCAATGCCGAGCAGTCTGTGGGTGCCAATACCCGGGAATTGTTGGAGGCTGCCCGGGCTGAAGGAGGTGATGTGGCTGTCAAATCAGCCATTCTGGGGTTGATTTTGGCGCGATTCTCGAAATTGGTTCTCTTGCCCGTTGAAAAGATCGACCCAGGCAAATCCCTATCCCACTATGGAATGGACAGTATGATTTCGGCGGAGCTGAAAAGCTGGGCCTGGAAAGAGTTTACTGTTGACTTGCCCTTCTTGGGGTTGTTGGATCAGGGCCTCACATTTGATGCATTGGCTGATCAAGTTCTTGTCTTGGCCGACACCAAGTCCGCCTGATTTGTGTGAATATCTCTGTTCTTCATTCTATATATCTTCTTTAGATAAATCAAATTTGTGTTGCATGCCGACCTCAAGAGTACTCCAGAGATGAATAATTAGTATGTTTTGGACCCATTCTATTTGCGTAATGCTAATATGAATGACTCGATCGGTCTCTTCCATTACTGTCCATCGTTTAATTTACCTTTTGCGGCTCTAGCATTTGAATACATGCCAGCACGTGATACGACAGGGATCTGATCCTTCGCCCCCAAAGTCAACGGTTGGACCACTCGGGATCTCTGGAGGCCAAGAGACTAGCGGATGCAGGTAAGCGTACTGAATTGATACAGGTATGACTTTTGGGTTGCCTGATTTTTCCCCAGTTCATCTCTCAGCCTTGGCGCATGCAGGGGGTGATCTACACCAATCAAGTCAGCGTTATTTTTGACAGCCTGTAATCTATCATACAATACAGTACAGTCATGTCGGGTCACGCCCGGTTTTACTGCATCCTGCGCCTCTCATTGGCTCAGAGCAAGAGTACCACGAAAATGCTGCTGTTTGGGGATGAAAACACCAAGATGTGCCAAGCCCAACAACGTACGGTGTCCGTAAGCACATGTCGTTCTTTGTTTGCCCTAATTGGATTTTTCCCTTCCAAATGCACTGTTCTCTTTTCTTACCTACATTTTTTTCTCTCCATTCTCATTGGATTTCCCCCTGACTATTCGCTCTGCGCGGCCTACTGGGTAAATCCTTTGCTACTCTGTACTCGCCATGTCCAAGCTGTGGATTGGAGCCTACGGCCTACTGGCCTTTGTGGTAGTTGTCGCGTTGAATGTCATCTACCAAGGCCTCTTTCGGGCATTCTGCAAGACGAGGCCGCCATTGGTATTCCATTGGGTCCCGTTCGTGGGTAGTACAATTCACTATGGCATGGACCCATATGGCTTTTTCTTTTCGTGCCGTGAGAAGGTAAGCAGCTGGTTATGGGTTACATTTCTGCCAGACGTGGAAAGCTCATTTGATTCTCTTCACTTAGTACGGTGACATCTTCACGTTCATTCTTCTCGGCCGCCCAACCACCGTTTACCTCGGAACTAAAGGCAACGAGTTCATTCTCAATGGCAAGCTGAAGGATGTCAATGCGGAGGAGGTCTACAGCCCTCTGACCACCCCGGTCTTTGGGTCAGATGTTGTCTACGATTGCCCGAACTCAAAGCTCATCGAGCAGAAGAAGTTCATCAAATTCGGTCTATCACAGGCGGCACTTGAGGCCCATGTGCCATTGATTGAAAAGGAGGTTTTGGATTACCTTGCCATGTCACCCAACTTCCATGGAACATCAGGAACCGTGGATATCTCAAAAGCTATGGCAGAGATCACCATCTTCACGGCAGGCAGTGCTCTCCAGGGCGAAGAAGTGCGATCCAAACTCACCACCGAGTTTGCAGTTCTATACCACGATTTGGACAAAGGTTTCACTCCCATCAATTTCATGTTGCCATGGGCTCCTCTGCCTCACAATAAGAAACGCGATGCTGCGCATGCACGGATGCGCGCAATCTACGTTGATATCATCAACAAGCGCAGAAACGCCGGCGACAATGTTCCCGAGAAACTGGATATGATTGGGAACCTGATGCAGTGTACCTACAAGAATGGACAGCCGTTGCCAGATAAAGAGATTGCTCATATCATGATCACACTGCTCATGGCTGGTCAACACTCTTCGTCTTCGATTAGCTCCTGGATCATGCTGCGCCTCGCCTCGCAACCTTCTGTCGTCGAAGAGCTCTACCAAGAGCAGCTCGCCAACATTGAGCGCACAGGCCCCAACGGTACTCTGCCCGCTCTTCAGTTCAAGGACATTGACAATCTTCCTCTGCATCAAAATGTCATTCGTGAAACTCTTCGTGTCAACGGCTCCATTCATTCACTCCTCAGAAAAGTGAAAAACCCAATGCCAGTACCTGACACTCCATATGTCATCCCTACCTCCCACGTTTTGCTCGCTGCCCCAGGAGTTACGGCTCTGAGTGACGAGTACTTCCCTAACGCCATGGCCTGGGACCCTCACCGTTGGGAGACGCAGGCTCCGGATGAGGACAACAAGGAGGATATTGTTGATTATGGATACGGCGCAATGTCCAAGGGTACCTCAAGTCCATACCTTCCATTTGGAGCTGGACGTCATCGTTGCATCGGAGAGAAATTTGCATACCTCAACCTTGCTGTCATCATAGCGACTATGGTGCGCCATCTTCGATTCCACAACGTGGACGGCAAGAAAGGTGTGCCTGAAACAGATTACACGTCTTTGTTCTCGGGTCCACTCCAACCAACACGAATTGGCTGGGAACGTCGCAATGCAAAGCAAACTTAGAATTTGCCTTTGAGGTCAACCTGGCGTGGCTCCAAATGTAACGATAGGATTATCATGCATCGTGGTGGGATGGAGAAGGGGTTCACATTCGCCACGGTTTTTCTTTTGAAAAAAGCCCACATACTTACGCTAATTAGTAAATAATTTAATCGAGATCTTTTCAATTTGAGTGATTTATTGTATCTGTTCATCTCTTTCTGACAATTCAAAAACCCTAGATCTTCGCTAAGTGAGCATGTCATTGGCCTTGAACTGGCTTCCAGACCTCGGGATTCAGCCCCGTCTTACCCCGTCTTGGCTGATATCCAGGCTTTTCCAGTGATGATTTACGAGCCTTGTACAGATTACGAGTCTAGTAAGTTACTTTGGTGGGGCGAGGCTATGCATATGCAGCCGAGTGCGTAGTGAGATTTTCGGCCTAGAGGTGTACCCAGCGAGACGGGTACAACATACACGAATTTTGGTTTTATTATTTTACTCTTTTTATTTATTTTATAGAGTCATTTTTGAGAGAATGGAGGGGGTAGTGCTCTGCCTCCGGTCTCACATCCAGACTATAAATTCGAAAAGTCACTCACGATGTGAGCATACAATTCTTCTATCTTTTCAGAATCTCTTCACTCCAAAGTCTTTTTATTTCTCAAATTTCTATTCCCTTCACTTGAATCCCATTCAAAATGACCCTCCAACCAACTCCTACCGATGTCGGTACTATGTACGATGAGTACACGAGTCTTTTCACAGATGTCATGGCCGGGTTCATCCATGTCGGCTACTGGGAAGACCCAGAAAAACAAGACACAATGGAGGTAGCCACCGAGAGAATGACCCAAGAGGTTGGTGAGCGCCTTGCCTCCTCAAAGGGTCAACAGATCCTCGATGTCGGTTGCGGCACTGGCAAATCTGCCGTTCAAATTGCCTCAGCGCATGATGTCCAGGTCACCGGAATTACCGTCAGCAACCACCAGATCGAGGTTGCTCACAACCAGTATGAAAGCAACATTAAAGCTGGCCAAGTGAAATACCAGTATGCCAATGCCATTTGCCGATGCCACCTTTGATGGAGCTTACGCAATCGAGTCGCTGGTGCACATGGATGACAGACGGACGGCACTTTTGAACATTGCGAGAGTTCTGAAGCCCGGCAGCCGACTTGCTATCGCAGATTTGCTTTTGGATGCCGGTTGTCCCAATCCAGAGGTACTTGCACGATTCCACGAGCTGTTCCAGGTTCCGCCTATGCCCTCTGGTGATGAATTACAAACTCTTCTCCGTGAGACGGGCTTCAAGGTCCTCGAATTTACCGACATCAGGGATAATGTCCGGCCTGTTTGTAAATTCCTGGAGCAGAAGGCCTACTCGCTGGGTGGCGAGGTTGGGGGAAAACTCCTTGAAATAGCAACCAGCATGGCAACTCTCAAGGAGCTTGGTTACGCTTTCATTACCGCAGAGCGCATCTAAAGGAGTTAAGCCATTGAATGAAATGAGGAAAAGCTGTGCCAGAGGGGCTTTTTGATGTATTTAAAGATTTTTCATCTAGCGTCAAAGCCTGCATCCTCTTCACGCTATGTGATTGATGCTGCACCAATATAAAATAGTCAAGCTCTCGTCTCGCTCTTTCGTCATCACTAGGGCAAGACTTCCCAGAATTCTCCAATCTGCCGCAGATCTGCTAACAAAGCATCGGGATTGTCAACGCCGGGGAAGTGGCCACCGAACTCATGATCTAGGGCTCCCAGTCAGTTTAAGATACCGTCAAATGATCAAATATACTCACTTTTGTAGTAGACAAGATTCCCGACCTTTGCAACTAATGCTGGCGGCCAAAATCCTGGATTATACTTGAATGCGCTGAAAAGCAATGGTGCATCGTTATTTGCTTTTGAGTATACAGAGCGGAAGCCATGCGGATTCTGTGCATATATCACCACGGATGAGGCAAAGGTTTCTGTGAGGAAATAAAGAGATACGCTGCGAAGAATCTCATTGTGACTCAATAAAGAGGGGCCATGTCCAGCATTTGGATCGGACCCTGGGTGAGTGGGTGAGCTTCACGATTTCCTCTATACGGAGTAGGCCCATGGTCGGTACTTACAATTCAAGAATTTCTCCCCAATCCATGCAAGTTGTCCTACTGGACTATCATATAAAGCCAGTCCAATAGTATTGGGCTTTGAGAAAAAGAAGGGACAGTCAGTTACTATGACAGATTGTGGCATGTTGAGTGGATGCGGTCGGTACCTTTGTAGTTTGTTCCGAAAAATACCCAGTGCCTGAATTGGTCCATTCTATCGTGTTCGCTTCCTCAACCCCTTCTAAAGAAGACAATGTGATGTTTTCAGCGGCTAGTTGTTCCAAGTTCAGCGGGTAAAAGGGAAGGAAAGCCAAATGAGCCGCGCGGACCGTCGTGTTGAATTGATCATACATCGAGTATGCGACCCCACTGCCCCAGTCAGTACCAAAGACAGCGTAGCTTTCATATCCTAGGACGTCTTTTAGAAGCGTATTGAACACTCGGGCAGAGTCATCAATTGTCCAGTTGGTGGGCGGAGCAGAAGAAAAGGCAAATCCTGGCAGCGAAGGGACAATAACATCGAAAGCAATCTGTTTCCCCGAGTCACTCTTTGCCGTCTTCGTGAGCTCATTGATGATGGGGGCAAATTCCAAGAAAGACCCGGGCCACCCATGAAGTAAGATTAGTGGGATAGCGTCTTTTGAGCTCGACCTTTCGTGGATGAAGTGAATATCCAACCCTTCAATTTGAGCTGTG
Source organism: Penicillium salamii (assembly GCA_911197225.1). Classification (NCBI taxonomy): domain Eukaryota; kingdom Fungi; phylum Ascomycota; class Eurotiomycetes; order Eurotiales; family Aspergillaceae; genus Penicillium; species Penicillium salamii. Next base: position 343,037 of record CAJVOY010000080.1, on the reverse strand, counting down.
TAGTGATTGAACCTAGGATGGCATAAGAAAGATGCGAACAACGCGTCACTCGGATAAAGTCGGATTTCAAACTCACTTGTTCAGAGACTTCTCCTCCTTCTTCCAGTCGAACGTAGTCAACCATTCATCTTGTAGGGCTTTCAGGTCACCGAGGCTTATACCTGCGGAAGATCCAGTACTAATGTATGGTGATTGCGCAGGAAGTCTTGTTGTGCGAACCAAGTCCAGCATTCGGGGGAGATTTGATGAAAGATCAATTTGAAAAGGCTGGAGTTTGAAACCGGCTGTGGTTGTCGGAGTCGCTTGGCTTGTCCTGCAAGCCACGCCTAAAGCCAGGAATGATATCCAAGGTGATCTCATGTTGAGTTATGAGAATGAACGAGAGTATATTTTCTTTTGTCAGTTCGACTAGAGAGAGAGAAGCTCTCAACTCGGAAATAGCCTCCATACTTATACCCTTTTGTCGCTTGAGCAGGTTCTGAAGTTTGTGGCTTGAAGAAGCCGGCAACTGAGATGCATGATTGTCGGCAGGCAGTCTTCATGATTAGCGATCGAAAAGCTTTTGCTTCCCAGGGTGCCAATGAGATCGGCGATATTGATTAGATCGCGCCATCGTGCATACGAGGATGACCAAAATGGCTCAAAGACCTTCTATGCACCACACAACACTGCAGGGGATGCAGAGTAGAGTAAGCACTAGTCCGATCTGTAGACCATTTGCCTTCTTACAAAGCTAGTGCAGATGGCAACGAGCTCGCAATTTCTTCCCTTACAGCTCGGATATAATTTCCAAGAATTTTCCTGGCGACAACTAGCAGACAAACCACAGCCTTCAGCTTTTTATTTACCGTAAGCTTGCCCAGGCTGAAAGCAAGGCCAATCTGAACGTTAAGATAACTGCACGAGAACACTTGGATGAAAAAGAACTCTTGGTTCGAGGTATGATGCGACAGCTGAGAAATATATTGTACATGCCAGATAAACAAAGATTACACTTAAATCTTACCACCAGTGATTTGCTCTCCGAGCTGCTTGACACGTTCCTGCATGATGTCCCAGCGAGCACCCTCATTCCTGTGGGTCTGGTTGACAAGGTTGTTGACAGTAGGAGGGTTACCCAGGTTCCAGACGTTCTCGCCGGGCTGGTGGTCGTTGCGCCAAGCCTTGTTCTCACCCTCGGGGAAGACACGGTCGATCTCGGCAGCAAGTTGCTCCTCGGTGGTGATGAAAGAGCGAGCATTCATGTACAAGAGCTGAAGGTCTGCTTGGCGAACTGACTCCTTCTGAGCCTTCTTGGCTGCCATGCGGGCCTGGGACAGCGCAATGCGCTGCTCGCGGTTGGGGTCAGGCAGAATCGGCTGCTTCTGAGGCAACATGGCAGCAATGGTCGAAGGGCGGGTAAGGCGCTCGTCCTCACGCTCGGGTTGTTGGAGAATGCGCTCCCGTCGGCTCTGGGCCTCATGACTGCGGCTGATCATCCTTCCTTGTGTGTTACGCTTGCGCGCGTACAAGTCCCGGAGACCCTCGCGCAAGTTTTGTCGGCGCAGCTCGGCCATCTTGTGCCTCCATTCTTGCTTTGCAGGGTCACTGCTTCGGGGGTTCACTGTTCGCTCCGACTGGGGAGCGGGTGTGGCCGCATCGAGGTATGCTTTCTTGGGCTTGTCTGTCCGACGGGCTGGGAACAGCTCGCGGGGCACAGGGAGTGTACCCCGGACATGAGGTCTGGTAGGGTTTGAGGGTTGAACGATCTTGGGGACATCGATGAAATGAGGTGATTCGGGTCCGACTCGAAGGCTGGAGGAGGTAGCAAATCCACGGACCTGCACCGAGGCAGTCCGGCTGTTGCGGAGGACAGACATGCGGCACAAATGGAGCTGTGGAAATATAGGATCAAAGAAGACCAAGTAGTAAGATAACTGTCGGCTCAACCAACTCAGACACCTCCAATTCGACAAAGTAGCCTTGACGATAACCGGACAATCAGGAGCAACGCGGTCAGTCGAAGAAGCGATTTTCCAGTTGGCCCGTGCACGCTAATTCTTGGCGCCAAAAAAAAAACTTCCTTCGCCGCCTTTTCTTTTCCTTCTTCTTTTCTTTGCACTCTGCCATTCTTTGTGTTTGGACTTGCCTTCGAAACTTTTCTTTTCGTCAGGCACTTTTCTTTTTCATATTCCTACCAAGTACTTCATCATGGGTACAGGAAAGAAAGAGGCCTCTCGTAAAGAGAGGCAGGGGAAGCCTAAGGATGGCATGGGCAATGTCAAAACCAAGGGTGAAAATTTCTACCGGTATGTATATCCTCTCAAAACAAACCCAAAATCAGTACTGACAGTTCTCCCAGCGATGCCAAGAAGATCAAGACCTTGAACATGTTCAAGGATGGCAAGGCTCGTCGTAACGCTCAGGGTGAGATTACCGTGTCGGCCAGTTATCAGTCCAGAGACCTGCCCACAGCTCGCATCGAGCCAAACCGTAAATGGTTTGCGAACTCCCGAGTTATCTCACAAGAGGCTCTTACCTCGTTCCGCGATGCTGTTGCCGAGCGTGCTGCCGACCCCTACCAAGTTCTCCTCAAGACCAACAAGCTCCCCATGAGCTTGATTCGGGACGGTGAGGGAATCAACGGACTCAAGCAGCACGAGGCCAAGATGGCCATCGAGACCTCTCCCTTCAACGATACATTCGGCCCCAAGGCTCAGCGCAAGCGTGTCAAGCTCGGTGTCTCTTCTCTTGAGGATCTTGCCGGCGAGTCCGCTCGCTCGCAGGATAAATACAGTGAGAAAAACGATGAGGGATTCCATGCCGACGGAAGTGCGATTGTCCGTGGTGATGATACTGCCGCCGCCGAGGACCTTGGTCTGCTCACAACCTCTCGCGAGTCTGTCTTCTCCAAGGGACAGAGCAAACGTATCTGGAACGAACTGTACAAGGTCATTGATTCTTCCGATGTCATCATCCACGTTCTGGATTCTCGTGATCCGAACGGTACTCGTTGCAGAAGTGTTGAAAAATACATTCGTGAGGAGGCACCCCACAAGCACTTGATCTTTGTGTTGAACAAGTGTGATCTCATCCCGACCGGTGTTGCTGTAAGTTTTAAGTTTTTTCACCATGTCTCGTCTCTGTTTCTCTCTTTTCTTTTCTTTTTGCTTTTTTGCTTTTCATCCCCCCGTTCCATCGCTAAGTCAAGGCCTTTTCCTGCGACTCACGTCGTGCATGACCTCGGTTGTGCTTTTTCTCAATGGAACTCCGTCTGTTACAGCTTTGGTATATTAACGCTGGCCCGCACCGAACTTCGTTATGAATCTAGGTTGACTTGTTTTCGTCTTGAAAACCTGTCGCAAGGGCCAGACGTGTTTTGTTTTTGAGTTGAGTTCTACTTCTGCCTTTTCGGTGGCTTAGTAGTAGAGCTCTTAGTAACATCCCACACATGCATCTCTCAATGTTCACTCATTGCTGGTAACAGATTGCTAACTATGCATCTCTACCAGGCCGCTTGGGTTCGTCATCTCTCTAAGGATTACCCTACTCTTGCATTCCACGCCAACATCAACAACTCCTTCGGTAAGGGTTCGTTGATTGCTCTGCTCCGCCAGTTCTCTTCCCTTCACTCCGACCGGAAGCAGGTCTCGGTTGGTTTCATTGGCTACCCCAACACGGGCAAGTCTTCTATCATCAACACACTCCGCAAGAAGAAGGTGTGCACTGTCGCTCCCATTCCCGGAGAGACCAAGGTCTGGCAGTACATCACTCTCATGAAGAGAATCTACCTCATTGATTGCCCTGGTATTGTGCCCCCCAGTATGAACGACACTGAGGAGGATATTCTCCTTCGTGGAGTCTGCCGTGTTGAGAACGTCGAGAACCCTGAACAGTACATTCCTGCCGTGCTCCGTCGTGTTCAGCCCCGTCATCTGGAGCGCACATATGGAATCAAGCACCAGGAAGACTACCTCGACTTCCTGGCCCTTCTTGCCCGTCAAGGTGGTCGTCTCCTGAAGGGAGGTGAGGCTGATTTGGACGGTGTCGCCAAGATGGTCATCAACGACTTCCTTCGTGGCAAGATCCCTTGGTACACACCCCCACCTAAGGGTAAGGGCAAGGATGGCGAAGAGATTGAAGATGGTGTTGACGGCCGTGAAGGCCGCCTCGGCGAGATGCCTCGCAAGCGCAAGTTGGATGAAAACAACGAGCCTGCCGAAAAGGAGGAAGCCGAGTCATCCGATTCCCAGTCCGCTGAAGATGAGGAGGCCGATGGTGCCGAAAGTGACAATGACTCTATCGCCAACATCGAGGTCAGTGACGTCGAGAGTGGTGAGGAGGATTGATTCATTCGCCCATGACTTTTTCGGCACTCGTGTGCCACCCCAGCCCATGAAAACAAAAAGGCAATATGCCGCCATGAGGCCAGCCACGCCCAGTCTGGAAACAGACGTTGGCTGGTCACTTAAAAGCCTCGAGCCGAGTTAGCTGCATCAAGCCACCCAGCCATTCGACGCTTAGCCCTGAACCGTGCTTGCCACACGACCAAGCCGCGTCATTACCGTGGCAGGTTCAGTCAAAGAACTGTACCAACATTGGGATCTGGTGTCTCACCACCAACCCTACCTCAGATACCCGATTCACCAAGAATCATCATGAATCAAAATAGTTTTCACAGAAACTTCTCGATGCATTGTTTCTGTACATTTGACCGTAGCCCAGCTTCGGAGGGCCAATTCGTTGTGCTCGCCCTAGGCTCGAATACTCTTGGCCAGAACCAAAGGTATGTTATTAACTCCCTCTTCCATCTCCCTCGCTTTATCTTCACTTCATTTCCCCCGATCACATGATGAGAAAAAGCAATCCGAAATACTATGTGGATCAAACCTTTTATTTTTCCAATTGTTCCTGCTGAGATCACCCTCAATTCTTGCCTCATTCAATCAACAATTTCGATCATCGAACTGACTCGAAACAGTACACCCTTGAGAAAGTCGATAGCAACATGCTCGAGCTTATTCCGCCTGCCCACACAAGAATTTGTCAAGCACCCGGAATCATCACTCAAGATGTCTTTATGTCATTGAATCATTCCATCTTCAATTTCATTTATAAAATGTAAATGCGTAAATGCGTAAATGCGTACGGGCAGGTAGATAAAATGTCAGTATGTGCACTCAATCACACATCGATTGCAAAGATCAATTTCCCACCTTCTCCTTCCAAGGTGCCGGTTTCGCCAGTATAGGCCTCAGCCCATTATAGTTCCGCCCAACAGTCGGAACCATCCTTAAAAGATCAAGCACATGAAGCCCACTTCCAGGATCTCGAATCGTCGGATCAGCCCCAGCAGCCAACAGAATCTCTACCACCTCGTAATTGAATCGTAGACTAGCTATCCACACAGACGTCGCCCCAACACGACCACCAGGCGCATTCACATTGATATTCGGATCCTCGAGTATGGACTTAACCACGGGAACCATCCCAAATGAGCTTGCGTAGTACAAAGGATGCGTGTTGTTGATCGTTGCACGATCCTGCTCCCGTGAAACGGTCTGTCGAAATAGAGTCTGTAGCCATGTGGCATAATTGCCTCGGCCTGGAAGAAACCTTGTCTCGAATAGCTTGTGGACCATGTCTAGATCACCGAATTGACACGCGTCACCGTGTTCGGGCCAGTAGTTTGCTGCGTAGGTCAAGAAGGGATGCTGATCGCGCAGTTTCAGGTGGTTTTGAGTGTTGTACCCATTTGCGAAATTGTCCAGGCACAGGTAGGTCAGGCACCTGTTCATGATCTTGAGGTCTGCGGTCGTGGGATAAAGGCAGAAATAGTTGACGCGGGAGGAGCGAATCCAGTCGGATGTCAGGAAGTCTTTGACAGAAGAGTGAGCGAGAGTCACGCAGCCGTCTTGGTCTTCTGTGATGAGTCCTTGACATATTTGGAGGAGGATATGTGGAGGGACGAGCATCATGTCTTCGTCTAGGACTTTGTCTGCTTCGTCCAGAACGACGATTTCGTTCAGTCGGCTTAGCGTGAGTGGTTTCTTGGCGAAACTTATCCAGAAAAGAGCCTCGCGGGCGATATTCCAATCGGCTGGTGCTATTCGCTCCAGTGTGTTTGCGTAGGTTTCTCGTAGGGTTACTGGGAGACTGCGGAGTGCTTCTCGCATTGCTCGGATGGATCGTTGGGTACTCAGATTATCCAGGGAGAGTTGGACCCAGCGGAAACTAGAGGGCGTTAGAAATCGTGGAGGTCTTGTCACTCAATATCCATGGATACTCACGAGCTATCTGCGTTGCGAAGGAGAGTCTTCTCAATCTCCGATTGGAACTTTGGAGTCAGACTCTTGAGAGTATCGTCGGTTTGGAGGCGCCATCGAATGAAGATATCTATATCCCCGCGCATCTCTCTGCTTATGTTCAACAGCGATCCACCGCGATAAGTTGAGACCAATGAGTTTGTTGTTGTTATGAGCACACGGATATTGGGGCATGAATTCGCAAGCCTGAGGAGAGATTCTTCAATCAGGTCCATATCCTTGCTCTCGTTGACTGCATCCACCAACAGGATGACCTGCGTTTTTTGGGAAGCACATTTCAAGATAGCGGTCTCCAGGATACTGATCTCCACCGGGAAGCGATGGGCTTGGCTTTTCGGGACCTTGTTGTATGTAGACCAGATATCGGTCAATATGGGAGGGTCCACACCAGACAGTTGGGCAACAAGTGACCCAAGCACATTCCTTGCAACCTGAGACGCCTGATCACCGATCGTGCAATAAAAATAAGCAACACATATAGATGGGTCTTGAGAGGACATGGATGTAAGTTTGTCTGCGGTCTGGGCACTAGAAAGAGTCAGTACTAAAGAAACCAAGTCACGATAGAAACTTACAATAGTGTGGTTTTTCCAGTCCCAGCTTCAGCATCAGACATTAGTAGGAAGTCATCAAAGAAGTATCGATCCAGACATACATTTTCCTAAAAGGAATAGGGCCCGATTATCCTCAAGCAAAGGATTTTCCTCTGTCTTGAGGAATTCCATCAAATGGCCAGACAGGAACCAATTACCAGTCTTCATACGATACCGCTTGGAGGCTCGCAAATGAGCGCTCTCTGGACTTACAGGGGCCATCCATTGGAGTAGTTCTCTATTTGCCATCCTATTACGCTCGCGATCTCGAATCCGCAAATCTTCCTTCAGGGCACTCGTCAAATCATTAATCTCTTGCTGGATGCCATGGTCCGCAGAGTGATGGTCTGTCATGAGGACCAAGATCAACCAAGATTTGACTCTCTCCAGTCGAACAAGATGCTCACTGACTTGCTTTTGCGTGAAAGGCCATCTGAGATTCCGTTTGAGATGCTTAAATTTAGTCTCCGGCGGCTCTAGATCAGCGAGCAGGGTTCGGATCAACTCATTTGTCGTGTACAGCACTCTTGACATCACATCCCCGTCAAAGGAAAGCGATTCGGAGCCCTTCTCATCGCAATGAGTCTGCTCTGTTTGTATTGCCAGGTGATCCAATATGCCCTTCAATGCAAATAGCTCTTCGCTTAGCCTCCGTACTTCGGAACTTGCACTCTGCACGGCTTTCGCATATTCAACGAGGCTAGCCAGGACATGACTGACCTCTATCACAAGACCGGTGATAGAGATGGGATCCATTGTGATTGGAACACGCTCCCAGGTTCGTCCCACGATGGTTTTGTTCGAAATCCATCGTGGGATGTGTGCTGTCAGCACGAGTACCCACCGAAGGATTAGCCCCGGAGTTTGTTTCAGCGCTCATCTCGGCCCAATTTGGGCGATCTCTCGATCAATCTGGCGAACGTCATGATGTGATCTTGATTTATCTGAACTTGATATTTCTGGGCATTTTTTTTAGCTTCTTCACCAAAAATTGGAGAAATTTGACGCGAAACAAAACATTAAAGGGCCGAAGTTCACAGGTTAAACTCGACGGTCCCTTCACCGCCCGGTCCATCGTCATCGATCAGCCGCGTCTTCACACTTGAACATGCCCGCCGACATGTCGATGGTCCCTTATAACGGGGGCAATCATGTTGTTCTGTGAGTGATGCGGGTGATATCTCATACAATCTGCTAACCAGTTCATAGGCGGCACAATGACTCGGTGGTGGTCTTGGATCACGACTCTCAGCAGCTCGTTCTCCGCAACACGTCAGATACAGATGGAGGAGATATGGAACTGGCCAACTGCCCACTCTGTCACCGGCCTATGAACGACACTAGTAGGGGACAGCAACGAGGCAATGAGGAGCCAGAAGGCGAATTCGTCAACCCGAACTACTTTCGCATGCTCAACAATAGCCTCCCAAACTCCGCAAGCTCATCGTCTCCCCCGTCCCCACGTCGCCGTCTGGTTCAGCCCGCACTTCCCGGAGGACCCACAAACGAGACACCCCATTCCACCCCGGCACCACAAGGCATCTCATCTGCGGCATTTAGTCCAGATTATTTCAAGAGATTCTTTGTGGAAGAACGGGTGTTAGGAAAAGGCGGGAAAGGTGTGGTGCTATTGGTGAAACACGTGCTGGACAGTGTGTCGCTGGGCCACTACGCTTGTAAGCGTGTGCCCGTGGGCGATGACCACGAATGGCTGGAAAAAGTGCTGGGCGAAGTCCAACTTTTACAGCACCTTTCACACCAAAATCTGGTCTCCTATCGCCATGTTTGGCTGGAGAACGCAAAGATAACCACGTTTGGTCCCAGCGTGCCATGCGCGTTTATTCTGCAACAGTACTGCAATGCCGGTGATTTACACGATTATATATGTGGCGCTGTGCAAACATCGACGACAGCGCAGCAAATGAAGGATCGCCTTCGCCGGAAGTCGAAGGGAGAACCAGAGCCTCGGTCTAATCTGGGTGGACCTCGCAAACTTCAGCTTGATGAGATTTATTCATTCTTCCGAGACATCACTTCGGGGCTACGCTATTTACATGCCAGCGGGTACATCCATCGTGACTTGAAGCCAAACAACTGTCTTCTCCATGAAACCGGTGACGGGATCAGGGTACTTGTCAGCGACTTCGGTGAAGTGCAGCAACAGAATGCCCAACGCAAGTCAACTGGTGCCACCGGGACACTTTCGTACTGCGCACCTGAAGTTTTGAGGCAAGAGTATCCTGATGGGCCCTTCGGGAATTTCACGTTCAAGTCGGATATTTTCTCCCTTGGCATGATCCTCTACTTTCTGTGCTTTGCAGCTCTCCCATATGCCAACGCCGACATCTTTCACGAGGAAAAAGAAGATCTGGACCAGCTTCGTGCTGAGATCACCAGCTGGGCTGGATTCGATCATGCACGAGCTATTCGTCCCGATCTCCCCGAGAAGCTGTACCGATTCCTAGAGCGTTTGCTTTCCGTCGATCCAGCCCGAAGACCATCTGCTGAAGAAGTCCTCAATGGAATTCAAGTCGGCGCAAATGCCAACGACAACTTTCGGTTCCGAAAATCAAGCACGAGTTCAACGAGTCCAGATATGCCAGGTTCTCGGATTCACCCTCTCGACTCACGGCCATCTACAGAACGAACCCTTTCCCCCATTAAAAAGCCCATCCGAAACCCGACATCATTCCGGCGAGACTCAGGGTTCGGGTTCGATTCAAGTCAGTTCCGAAGCACTACTGCACCTGCACCGAACACCGCCGAAGATACCTTGAGCACGAGTCCAGATCGAGACATTGTTATCCGGCACCGGAACTCTACTTCGCCACCTGTCTCTCCTCATCACTTGCATGAAGAGCCACCCTCTCCAGGATTTCAGCCTCAACCTATCCCTCAGCATCATCTTTTACCCCCACCCCCGAGCCGCTTCCCTCTTCTTCACTCTTTTATCTCCGCCACTTCATCATCACCCATGGTACAAACTGCCGTGTTCCTCGCCAAGATTGGGTCGCTTCTGCACCCCTGCTCACCACTGGCAGTGAACTCTTGGATTTTATACCCTCTTCTGCTCTCTGCAGCATTGACTTTTAGAACACGCAACATTCGAGTGCAGTTACTTGCTGCTTTGGTGCATCTGCTAGTGGTCGGGCTGGGCTACCGCCTAGGTGGTCTTTGTGTTTGGCCCAGAGAGCGAGCGCACGATATCTGAACATGCCACTCGCTGTGGACATTATTTATCTATACCTATGATTCATGCCTTTGATACCTCTTAACGATTGATGATCTATTTCCCGGCACTTCTGTTTTTTTGTTTCCCCGGTCACTAACGTCATCTGGCTAGGATGGTATACTGATATCATGGGTGCAGCTCTGAGCGCATCAAGCGCCGAAGCCGAAATCTAGTTCCGCCGAACCCTTCGCTCTCCGCAAGGGATTCTCCTCGTGAGCAGATTTGCGCTTCACTCATTATATGCACGCATTCCGACCTTGAGGGCAAATGGTCTCAAACCCGCTCAATCCCCGCTCATGCATCGTGTCTGGATTTAAATTACATTACTCTCAACATCTAGCTATCAACTCATTGAAGCAAAGCATCTCAGACAAGACTCCAAACCCAATTCATTTCTATCTCCAATCCCACTATGTATCGCAAAGTATGGTGGAGTCCCATGAGATATTCCACTCGTTCATACCACAGCACAACAAAATTCAAGACAAATTATCCAGAGACCAATAGCTCATGGCCTTCGACGAAAAACCCCACGCCGTATGATATCCTTGGCGTGCGAAAAGGCCAACCTTACCACAAAAGGAAATATTACAACCTTGTTAAAGCCTATCACCCAGACCTGAAGGGCTCACCTCAGCTTTCCAGTGAAACGCGAATACACCGATTCCGTCTCATTGTATCCGCCCATGAGATTCTTTCGGATTCTACAAGAAGGGCTGCATACGATATGTACGGGGTTGGTTGGTTGTCGCATCCTACGCCACCTCAAGGTGACTCCATGTCCACATACCGAGGGCCTTTTAGCAGAAAACACCATTTCGAAGAAAGATCAGAGGGGGATTTCGATGCCTGGGAGTTTCTCTCGAAACATAAAGATCTCCTACGGCTTTTGGCGGTGATTTTCACATTTGGTCAAATTTGCCTCTTCCTGGTCACTCTTTCCAAGGCGGAAATTGAATTGAATCGGATAGACAGAGCGTGTCGAGAAATGATATTGCATCGCCAGTTCCGCTCGCTTGATGCACCTACTTTGTTGCAGCTGGAACGGTTCTTGCTTCATAGGGATCCCTCCGGAATGGGACTGTTGCCGGATGAAATGGAGTCATATCGTGCTGTGTCTCCTTTTTGCATGTATTAGAAAACATTGAGTCAATGTAAGGTTCTACCTATTATTAACTTTCAGTCGTTAATCATAGGGTGGCTGCCGAAGGCGAGGAATTACCCGTTAAATCAAGGGGATTCGTGGCCGTTCAAGACAATGATCGCCTGGAATGCAGCATCTCCGAATCTTCGGTGCCCCTTCTTTCGGGTCTCTTGAGAAATTCAATTTCTGTCATCAATCTCTTGGTTTATTTTCTCCAATCAATGTGGCTGTTGCATTCTACAGCTCCACAAGACATTGAAACTGGATGTCTGTGACAGACCCTTAACGCATCGGCCTTTCTCAAGCCCCCAGAAAAAGCCAGAGTGATCATGCACCCGGCCATGGATCATGATGCACACAATGCGAATACCAGTTCCCACTCCATGGAAATGAGAATGCCCTTCGTCTTCTCTACCGACACAAGAATCACCATCTTCTTCCCTAGGTGGATTACTTCATCAATTACCCAGTATATCCTGACACTGGTATTCCTGTTCATGCTGGCAATATTGAACCGCTTCCTCGGAGCTTTCAGATTTCAACTCGAGCAAGCATGGTCAAACCGCGAGTCTCATTTACGCAAAGTTGAAACCGAGGTTTCGGGGAACCGACCTCCGAGATCAAAGCGGAATGCACTCCCTGTTTATACACAGGTTAGTGAGTCTGATGATTCTGTGTCTACGGGAAGAGAGAATTCACGGAGAGAATTTTATCCCTGGAAATCAAGTGGGCCATGGGGTCTTCGTAAAGATGGCACGCGTGCGTTGTTGGAGTTTGGTAGGGCTTTTATTGGATATGTCCTGTGAGTCCTGTGTTAGATGATTATTTTTGAAATTTACTAACAGATTATAGGATGCTGGCTGTGATGAGCTTCAATGTTGGTGTTTTTGCCGCAGTGCTTCTTGGTGTGTTGTGTGGAGAATTGGGCCTTGGGAGATTCAGCCAAGGAATGGCCGGGTGGTAGGATTCATGCTAAAGTGATAGTTGAGCTTAGAATTTGCTGTTCATCATGAGACCAAATGGCTGCTTCCATCGACGTGTTGGAAAAATCGGATTGCGAATAGAATGCAGATACAATCAGCGGCACAAATAGCCTATCCGGTTAACAACAGCTCCCATTTTTAATGACCAAACAAATCCACCGGAAAACAAATCTCAACCCCCGAGGCCTGAAAGAATATCCACTTTCCCATGTTCAGTTCGCTAGTCCATGGATCAAAACTGCCTATTTCCCAACATTATACTTCTTAATGTATCAGTTCACCGGCGCTCTGTCACTTTCATTCAGGCTATCGCGGCGTTCAGAAGGAACCGGCGACTGGATCCGAATTCTGCATAGTGTGGACCCTAGGACACGATCAGACGACCGAAGGAATACATGGGCTTGCTCGTAGTATACCTTCAAGTGGAACCATAATAGCCCAGACTTCACGGCAATTACAGTCCGCTCCGCGAATATGGACACAATTAGCCAGAGGCCGACCCGCTTTGGGCACCCTCTTCATCGGGCGGTCATAGTGTGCACACTTAGAAGACCGGTGGCCTCGGATACATGATTCACTAGGTGGAGGTGAGACAATATCCATGGTAGGTCAAAACGGAAGCTTTACCAAGACCATTTGTCGCCCTGAGAGTCGAAAGGCATTCTAGACTGGGATAACAAAGAAGAGACGGAGCACGAGGGAATGAGGTGAGATCCGCTTTTGGGCCTACTGGCTTGGCCTCTATGAGGCAAACCTGTTTCATCTAAGAGATCTAGGATATAAATGAGATTTTTGCTCAATTTTGCTCAAACTCACGCTGGTACTCCTAGTGCGGTGTCATCTACTCCAGTGCAGTGCCCCTTGCTTTCAAGGATGTCGCGGGTCTTTTGTGAGCAAGTTTCACATTACTCATGTCAGCGAGGCCTTGTGCCAGGAATCGATCAGCGGGGCCTGATGTCCTTGAAAATATGCGATACGGGTCTGTTTGATCTCGAAGGCACAGGGCACGTATGGTAATATTATGACGCACTAGCTACCCGCCTTTGTTCAGGAACACCTGCATGCATATGATGTACTCCCGTAAAGTACCGAATCTAGCATACAAAGCACGCTTGCCCTTCATATCACTCGCTAGGAACCTCCGATGCACGCACAGAGATATTCGATGTCCCAAGGTTCACAATTTATAGGTGATACCCTGTATATGGAATACTTTGATCTAACATTTAGAGCACAGATGATAGTGTAGATCATTGCCATTTATTATGATATTAACAAGTTTCCTTCAAGGTCCTCGTTTGACACCGCCTCAGCAGTGCATCCATCGACTATCAGCAGCGATACTTCCCAGCATGAAAGTTCCAAGCCAGACGCCTGCAAGCACCGAAATAAAGTATCCCACGTTCATCGTCATCACCGCTAACATGCTTTATCCGTAGTCAGCGCTAAAGCTCCAAATACAAAATCGTACAGACTGGATCAGGGTACTCACAGTAAATAGGCCACACCTGCCAGAACCATCTCGAATGTTGCCCTTCCAGCCGCGGGGTTCACCCGCCATGAAGACCACCGGTGACTAACTTCCTGCATGCTCGATCGTAAACCGGAGGGAGGTTGAGGGGGCTTGCCCGCTTCGACGTGTGAATGCATTTCCGGCATATGGTGATGATTGCTGTCTGTCCAGACACGGCCCTCGAGAATTGGTTTCAGGGCCAAAAGTACGCGCATGATGACTGCCAGCGCGATGATGAAAATACAAGTACCGGCGTACTGCCCCTTTGTGTCTGGCGTCCATTCGACAGAGAAGAGAGGTGTTTGGAAAGAGACAAAGAATGTCATTGCCATATCGGCCATGCTCATTGACATATCTGAATGTGACATCGACATTGACGACCCGGTTGATGTAGCCATCGACATGCCTGTTGTTGTGGCTGTGGACATGGACATAGTCATGTCGGACATATCGGACATATCCATATTGGCGATTTGGGGAGGTTCTGACAGCGGGAACCAGAGCCGGGTAAAATGTAGAGATATAGGAAGTTGGGAGATGACAAGAAGAAGAACCCATCTGAGCAAATGCCCAAAACAGGAATAACACGGCCTCTCCCGAAAATCCACATGGGACGATCTCCACCACCCACGCGTCCGAGCAATCGAAGCGATTGGTCGGACCAAAAGATTCAATGGGTCCGCTAATGCGGCTATATCAAAACCTTCTCATTCTTGCTCAGGCTAACTTTGGCGCAGCCAATCAAAACATGCTCGTCTATACAGAAACTCCGAGCAGAAGACCCATAAGCTTGTGTTCCTCGAGGCAATTTGAGCACATGGCGACCAATAGGCTAACCGTCATACCACTCCAATGTTCTCATAGTCTCAACGCTCATTTACTAATCCAACTTATATCTCTGGATGTCCCGATTTGTCTGAAATTGTCCGACTTCACATCTTTCGTGTACCGCCTACAACCGCCAACATGCAGATGTCAGGGGCAATGAAGATGGTTCCATTCCTGGACCAACCCGTGATGTTACACTCAGATCGGGATCCGGGAAAATGCACCATGACACCAGAGCAATGCGCTTACAAGTTCTCGTACTGGGTATTTTGGTATGAAGCAGATCACCGATATGCTCTACCGACAGTTGCCTTCTTCCTCGTGGCAATCATCCTATTCACAATCTCCCGATTGATCTCCAAGGTCACACCCCAGGGATTGAAGCGGAAATCACTATGGTCACGGCTTGTGGCCGGGCTTCGATTTATCTCCTACAAGAGTTGGAATATTTGGGGATGGAACACGCATTCTCTGGGAACTTATATGCTTGCAGCTGCGGGCGCAGTATTTTTCCTAGGTGAGCCAATACTTCCAAAGCAGCTACTGGGGGTTATTACTGACAGGTCTTCATTGCAGCCATGACCCTTGGGCCACATCCTTACTACTGGCCCAATACGAAAGAAATTAGTTATGGCGGCTCACCCCCTATCGCCACTCGTGCTGGATTCATGGCCCTGGCTTGTTTGCCTTTCTTGATGTAAGACAATTCATCCCTGTGGTTTGCTGCTGGGCCCTAAAATTGAGAAACCTTCAGTGTTCTAGGTGCAAAGGCAAACCCGATCACCGCGTTGACAGGAATCTCCCACGAGAAGTTGAATATTTGGCATAACTGGGTGGCCTGGGCTATGTTTGTACTAGCCCTGGTGCATACATTTCCTTTCATCATTGTCCACATTGAGAAAGGTGACTTGGTTGAAACTTGGAACACAGGTGGTGTTTGGGTCACCGGTGTTGTTGCCCTCATAGCTCAGGCTTGGTTAACCTTCATGTCTATCCCCTGGATCAGGTGTGTTGACTTTTCCTTTTTTTCCCCATTCTTTGATATTGTTACATTTCCCAGTATGCCCGGGCTAACAAAATTTTCACAGAAATCGGTACTACGAATTTTTCAAAGCAACCCACCTCTTCATGGCCCTCGCCTTTGTCATCTTCTTCTTCCTCCATTGCGATTTCCGGATGTCCTCCTGGGACTACTTCATCGCCACCGCAGTGATCTACACGATGTGTTTCCTCTACTCACAATGCAAGACCTACATCGAGCATGGATTCAGACACAAAGCCAGCCTAGTCCCAGAGACGAATGATACTTTGAAAGTAACCATCGACACAAAAATGACCTGGGCTCCAGGTCAACACATATTTATTCGCTTTTTGACCTGTGGTGTTCACGCATTCACAGCTCACCCGTTCACTATATGCTCGGTACCCCAAAAGGACAACAAGAACCAACTCGTGTTTTATGTCAAGCACCGCGGCGGGTTGACAGGACGACTCATGAAACTAGCCGAGAAGAACCCTGGGGTCCAAATCCCTGTTATGCTGGACGGACCCTACGGAGGAATTCCAGACAAACATATCGATCAATTCGACAAGAGCCTGATTGTTGGAGGCGGCGCCGGCGCCGGGTTCACTCTCTCCTTGCTTGAAAACTTCATTTATCTTACCAGTTTCGTGGGATACAAAGCCGAGATGAAAGTGGTGGTCGCAACACGCGACCCAGGAATGCGAGCTTGGTTCACGCAAGCAGTGGAGGACATCGCGGCCCGACACTCTCGATCAGGTGTCATTGATGGACTGTCGATTGATATCCATGAAACGCATCATGAGCAGGGCTCAGATACTGCTCTGGATACTCTTGTTCACCATCCTAAATCGGAAAAGGACACTTCTGAGACTGGCGAAGAACGCAGAAGAGCAGAAATGCTGGGAATCCGATTCTTGACTGGTCGTCCCGATTTACCAACGCTGACCCGGGAGTTTGCAAGCCAAAGAGATTCCTCTGTGGCTGTGGTGGTTTGTGGTCCAGCATCCATGAATTATGATGTCAGCGAGGCTGCTGCTACGGCGCAACGAAGAATCCTTGCCCAGGGGGATTGTGCTCGGGAGGTTTGGCTTCATACCGAAAGTTTCTCGTAAGTTTGTTCTATTTTGAGTGGTTTTATAATATACTGACATTCTTCTACTAGATACTGAGCATTCTTACTGTTTCAATGTGTTCTCAAGCTGGGCTCTTCTTTTATGTGAAGAATCATACCCTTACCTGGCGGCGACAGACTTACCAAGCATAATACACATTACCACTATTTAAAAAAAAAAAACAATTCAAATATTCCAGGGATGCCAATACTTTCCCTTGTATTAAGGCGTGACGCTAGATTATTGCCTCTCTACAGACCTCACATCACGCCGTGAAGAGGGGAGCGATTAAGTGTTTTCAACTTCTCTTTCCACTTTTTTTCTATTTTTTTTTCCTTTTCTTTTCGCTTCTTCATTGATTTACATCGTTCCCAGCTGACCTTCATGATAACCACACGATTCCACCGTGGATCCCCCGAACGGCCAAAGTGTGTCAAATTTCACGAAGCACAGCCCATCTTCAACAACTGTCCATCAATTTAACAAGATTTGCACCTGGAGAAAGTACCTTGGAAAGAGTATGTCTTTCGATTCTGACACTCGCCCAATGTACCAGGACTGATCACAATCCGTCTCACATTACCCTTTGAAAATTGATGGTGTGGCCAGGGAGTCATGTGCAAGTACTCCGAGCTATCCGTGTTCTCAAACTGTACACTGAGGTATGCGGTGGCATAACTATGGCAGTGACCAGAGAATGACGCTTCCAGGTCAACACTTGAACAAGAGGTATGGTCTGACAGATATGTCCAGTAGTGGAGCGAGAGGGTCCGGGGCTCATTGCTTGCCCTCCGTCCAATGCTTGTGCCATTGGTCGAGCTTGCAGCCTCTGCTCCTGTCTTGACTTTCCTAGCAGGTCGCGCTCCAACGGGTGATTTGCCAAGCGCGCCCTGCTCGATCAACCATTGATGGGTGACGGATTTGATAGGGGCTGCATTCTCATTTTCGTCGTGAGGGTACACGGCTGATTCGGCAGCCAACTGCATTTGATAATTCGCATCAATGATGCATTGAAAAAGTCCTTGGTCTTCGCCGTCGAAGTCCACGTCTCGGGATGTGGTGGGCACCACCACTGTGGTCCCGCTGTCGACGAAGAGATTGTATTCCACACCAGTGTTGTTGAGACAACCCAAGAAAACATTTGAGACTCGGTTGTCTAGCTCAGCAGGACCGTATATCGTGACGTTGTTGACGCTCTGTGGCGATGCAGTCGCCAACATGCCCATGGATGACCACACTACCAATGCCAGAGCGGAGGAGGTACTCATAATGGAGGGTTGGGAAAAAGTCATCGCAATCTAAAAGATTGAAGTGAGAAACAGAGACGAGTTTGGTTAATGGTTATCATGTTGGCGCTTTCCTCTTCCTTTAAGTAGGCCGGAGTCATTCGGTCGAGACCTGGAAGCCTCTTTACAATCTCACGCATCGACTGATATGCGCCTTTTTCTTGCAACTTGCCGGTACGTTTGCAAAGGGACAGGGAAGCTGTCTTGTTGCATCAATTGATCGATTAAGCTTTTTGGACCTTGATAAATATCTGGTGGACGTCATCATAGCAATTGGCACCCAAAGCAATCAAGCTTTCCTAAGCTTTGTCACACAAATTTGATGCCCAGGTGAGCCATTTGTATGATTGGATACTATGAGCGGCGGCATATACGCCTTGATCCATCGAGATACCCTTGTGAGGCTGTGTATATACAAGTGAAGCCCGCCTAAATCCCCCGGCCCCATTGGCCCCCTACCCGTAAACAAGCCTTTTAGTCCGGCCCCTGCCGGCCCCCGGGGCCCAGAGGGTCCACACCAAACTTCCCCACCACGCAACTTTAGGGCCTATAAGACCTTTTCGTTCGAACTTCGCCAGTTATTTGCCTAGAATGGTACTCCTGAAATCTTCGTCCACACGGAACAGATAGCCACGAAGGAATAAAGTGCCACACAATAGGCAAACGGCTTCTGATATCTGAATTCATTCACAATTCGCCAGAGATTTACTACTCGTACACCCAGGGCTAGCGTAAACCCTAGCCTGTCAGGTCCCGCCAAACAAAAAGTCATTACGCGTACTTAATTAGGCCCCAAAACCCGAGACTACACATCTCGCCACCCATCACGTGCAGAAACATCCGCCAACATTCAGTAGCGCTTTTCCTGTTACCCACTTGACACCAAAGGTGACTCACAAGAAGCCACGAGAATGGTGTCCATGAACCAAAGAAAATTTCTCGAGCAATATGTCTATGCCTTGGAGCATGACTTCATTTCTCCGTCCGGGGAGCCCGCAACCTGGGCTTCGAATCATCCGAAACACTGGGGTCAGGAAAAGGCAAAGATTGCTCTCAACAAAAGTGCCAGCACGCCTACCCTCAGTCATGACAACAAGCTTCTTGCGGTGGGCATAAATGGAGACGTTCACGTCTTTCATGTGGCCACGCAAGATCGTCTGCAAGTTTTGAGCAAACATACAGATGTGATCGAGAAAGTTGAATTTGCTCCGTGTGCAGTCGACCACCTCCAGCGACAAAGCGAGACCCGTTACATACTATTATCGGAGGGTCCTGTTGGTGAGAAGCACATGATTTTCTTGTGGGGGCTAGATGAACATGGGAATCTCGTGGAGAAAAGAGAAGGTAAATCGGCCCTCGACAATCCCGCCGGAGCCGGAGAAGAGATGCTATGTCTTGAAGGCCACCTGGCCCCCATCGGCAATGCCGCTTTCAGCCCCGACAGCAAAACAATTCTTTATGTTACCCATAACGAGACGACCCAAAGCGAGCCTCGCGAAGCTACATCTCTCCCTTGCATCAATGTATGGAACACAGAGAGTCAACATCAGTTGCTTGGACACGAAGATACCATTATGTGGGCTGCTGTAAGCCCACATAATCTGCACATTGCATCTGCTTCATGGGATGGCACCGCACGGATCTGGGATCTAAATTCTGGAACCTGTCTCCATGTTTTAGGCCCCCTCGGTGGACAACTTTGGAGCGGCGTCTTCTCCCCGAACTCAAAGTATCTTGCTATCAGCCAAGGGAATCCAAAAACTTACATCCACATCTACGAGACTGGCACCGGACATCCGGTATCTCACTTCGAGGGCTTTCATCGCGCGGCACATTCTCTAACTTGGAGTCCCGATGGGACCATGATTGCATGTGGTGCCGATAGAGGCGAGCTTTGCATCTGGGATCCGTGCACGGGAAATGAGCGCATGCGATGGCGTCTAGCGTTTGACAATCCCTTGATGAGCCGCCTTGCAATAGTCCGAAAGGTGCAATTCGTGGACGGTGGCAGGAAGCTGATCTTTCAGATCAACGAAGGAACGGTCGAGTTGTACGATTTCGAAAGCAACACCAAGAAGCAGTTTACGAGGCGTGTGGAGGACCATATCGATAAATTTCCTCCTTCGGAAATGGTTTGCTCTGGGGACTCAAGACTGCTTGTTGTTCCTGATGCAGACGGAGTCTTGAGACTGTGGGATCTCTAGCCAGGCCTCTGTTTGATGTTGTTGGAAGCCTTTAATATCGATAGAATACATGTCATGCCTATCTCGGGGACGGACAGAGTTTTCGAAATTAGGGGTGATATACAATTTAAACTATAGACCCAGCGTGATTTTTACAATCGGGCCGTACTTAAGTATGGGGCATCCGGAGCATACGAATGTGGGGGCATAGTATGGGGGAAAACCAACTTCAACTTAGAGCATCGTTCCATACTTAAGTGCTGGCTTGCTTTCACATTCAAGTGTTCCCTCTCCGCCGTAATACTTAGCCAATTTTGGTTCTTCTTGTGCAACTCGGTCCTAACGAAGTTAAATCAGAAATCAGACCAACCGTCGAACTCCTTAGCCACACGAGAGTGGCGCTCGAGCGTATTTGACTGGCTGCGGTATAAATAGCCAGCCTGCGGGTGCCTTGCTACCTGAAAAATTTGGCAACCCTGCATCTCTCCCTCCATCTCTCCCTCCATCTCTCCCTCCATCTCTCCCTCCATCTCTCCCTCCATCTCTCCCTCCATCTCTCCCTCCCATGATGTATATATATCTAAAGCCCCCCGCCTTTTTCTCCCAGCCAAAAAAAATATTCTTCGCAACTTTCATTCGCGATGTCATTCGGCCTATCCATCGGTGATATAATGCTTTGCAGTCAAATAGCCCATCGACTCTTTGTCGCGGCAACATCAGGCCGAAAAGATGCACCTCGCAAGCTCAGAGAGTTTGAGCACATCCTTTTTGGTTTGAATTTCTCTTTAGATCATCTACAAGAAGCATGCAATGCTGTACTGTCAAGGCCAAACACCGATGCTAGCAGACTTCATACTCAATTAAGGATCATGCTACTCTCCTGCCGCCAAACATTGGAAGAGCTCGAAAGTGCAACAGCCCCATACCGAGAGGCAGTCGATGATCCTATATCAACATCGATAGACCCCAGCAATCTCAGAAAGTCCACACACGGGATCATCACCCATGTCAAATTTCAATGGCGCAGATTCCTATGGGACTTCCAAGGGGAGTCATTGAGTCAGTATCGATACAGACTTCAGTCTCATACTGATTCAATCAATCTTATATTGGGATCGCTGATATTGTATGTCCTCCCCATGTTTCTTGCTTTCATTCGTTTGACTCCAATACTAATCCATGATTACGGGTGAAGGTCAGCAACTGATCGCATCGAAGAGAATGGACGGCACCGGAGTGAGAGGATGGAGGGAATGCTGCGTCAAGCATCACATTTCAACAGTGCATTGTTTCATCTGATACAGGGCAGTCATCATCCCCCCAAACCTGGTCGCTCATCGACACTTCCTGATATGTCATATTCCACTGTATCGCAATCGGGCTTTGTCCCGCCCCTGTATGAGAGAGTGTAAAGTGAATTATGACCGAGATCCATTTATCAAGATCGAAATATTAAGTTGTCATGCATTCTCGTCATTATCATCAAAGGCGAAATGGGAAAGGACTGCAGTTTTCTCCACCTCAGTGCTTGAATGTTCCATCAAGCCATCTTTAATGCCCTGGATGATAGCCCTGCCCCGTTCAAGCTCATCATCATCTGAGACCCAACCTTGAGCATCAGTTCCAATTAATTCTTTCATTTCATTCAATTTCTGTAGCCTCTCTTGTTCTTCGAAATAATACTTTGAACATTTCTACATTTCTTTGAAAACTGAACTGAAAACTGAACTGAAAACTGAACTGAAAACTCGACAGACTTCATTTGTTTTCTGTCCAGTGACATAGATCAACTCTTGAGAACTTGTGATATAAGATACTTATGGATCGCAATTAATCTCTAAAAAGACTTGTTGTCGATACTATTATTTGCGCAATTTGACTAACAACGATATTGTTCGAAATTGAAACGAAACACTGTAAATTGTTAAGATCACAACGATAGTAAAGACTTTCATTTGCTGAGAATCGTATACTCATAGATTTTCTCTTCAAATCGACAATTTATTTCATTCTTCTAATCCGAATTCTGATTGCGGGGCGAAGCGAAGCAATTATTTCACAGTAACCCCTGATCACGTGACGTGGGTATGTATTGGGTCCCTACTTACAGGGAAAACAGCTTTGGAAAAGTAGCTCTGTAAGAAGTGGCAGAATGATGCTGTTGCCTCGCTATTCCCGTTTCGGCCACAATTCACGTTCTGGTCAATCATATGCCCAAAAATATAGAGAGAGAAAGAGATAAGGAAAGAAAAAGAAGGTGCACTAAGCGCTACGCTCTGCAAATTCTATCTGGGGACCAAAGACCCCATGATCCCTAGTAATCAAAAGAGAGGAGGGAGGGGAGAGAAATAAAAAAAAAGGGTGGGAAGGCTGGATCGAACTCCCCCCCTCTGTTTACCCAGGTAATCCTGACAGAGGGGAGCTTGCGAGTACGCGGTATTTAAATCCTGAACTCCTTAACCCACTGAGCTACCGGAGTAGCTCACAGAAAATAAGGAACTTTTGTATCTGATATAGACCTCTGTACTTCCTAATCAGGAAGGTGGTCCCACCATCGTTATCACGTGACATAGAGCCTCACTTCGAGTGGCTGCCTGAGAAGTCAGGTTGCAACTTGGCATCGCCTGAAGAGGAAATTGATACTGGGGTGTAGGACAGATCATGTACCAAATGATGACCAGAGGAGATGAAAGACAGTTCCGAATCCATAGTTTACAAGGTTGCATGGGGCTGAGTGGTCCAACCGTATGCGTCCTCTACTTAAGTACACACTTTTCGTCCTAGGCCTGGGAAGATTGAAACAAACAAAGCATGATTCTACACGAAATACATGTGATGGAATGTCGAGTGAGAAAAAAATAAACCACATCTCCATATGTCCGAAACCCACATCAAACCGGATCAAGAAGAGTAAGCTCGTAGGTACAATGAACCCCCGGAGGAGAACGAGCACAATACAAACAAATCCGCAAGAAGACAGCAAGACGGAGAGACGAAGGTGATGCAGCCAGAGAAGCCCTCATGTTAATCTTGGACTTCAGTTCATCTGGTGATACCATAGGAAAGGTATGCACCTTGTCGTATTCCCGCAGATTTGCATCCACAGGAAGCTGAACTCCGGTTGGTCGGGGAGAAAGGAGAAGAGGAGAGGAAAAGGGGGAGGGGGGAGGTTTTATACAGGTCTACAAAGACAAACAGGACAAACGCTTTCGGATCATTTGTACAAACGCAAATCTATATGCAAGTAGCTGATCCACGCCAATGTAGTTTATTTTAATTCCTCATCCGAGTCGAGAAGCCTTGAACTTGCTCACTCGCTTTGGTGGCTCCTCTGGGTCAGGGGGAAGAACTTGGGGTTCTTCTTCTTTTTGGCCCGGATTCATGCGTTGTTGCATACGGAAGAATTCCGACGCAATCTGCTTCTGATGGAACTCTTCGTCGTAATGATCTAATTCAGGAGCCTTTGCGGTACCTGATCGGATCTTTCTTTCAAGCACATTCTCGGCGAGAGTACGGTCTTGAGGCGGCTGCGGTGTCACGGGCTTCTCAACGATGTCCGAGATCGGGGCCGAGAAGGGCTTTGGTTCTTGTGGTGTCGCAGGGAAGAGAGCAGGTGGTGCCGCGGATGGAGTGCTGTTTGCTTGTTTGCGAAGACGAGACTCGGTGATTTGGGAGGGGTTCGCAAATGTGGCTCCGGTGGTCACGGGTTCACTGGCAGAGGTATTGGCCCGGGCCGCCTTGAACCGCGAGGTCTTCTTAGGGACGGAAGGAGCAGTCGACGATTCTGGGTCTTGAGATCGGCTTGAGCGCTCGACAACGGCATCGGCGAGCACCGGGGGCTCATCTTGTGGAGGGGTGATCTTCTCAGCAGGGGCCGGGGGCGCCTGGGCTGGTGCGATATCAAGATTCTCAGCGAAGGCAACACGCTTCTTCGGCTTCTTCTCCTTGACGGATGGCTCAGACGAAACCTCGGCAGGTGCCTCGATCTCTTGCTGCACCTCCTCGGGGAAGGTCTCCGTGTCTTTGCCCATGTTCATCAGACCTCTGGCGTTTAGCCTAGCTTCCAGTTCAATCATCTCTTTATGATAGTCCGCCGGTAGACGCGTGCGAGATCTGCCATGTTCATCTTCATCTTCCTCGTAATCATCATCATAATCGTATTCTTCATCAAATGAAATGTCGCTTCCGGATTCATCCATTTCCAGTTCTGCAACAATAGCGCCAACCTCATTGATTCCATACTCGAGCATTTCGCGGCGAAGTTTGGCTTCTTCGAGAGATTCATCAACATCAGTGACAGGCGGGACCTTGCGATCTTCATCAGTCACCAAAGACTGGGGCTGAATAACGTTCACCCCGTTCACGGGCACATTATCTGGCTGCGAAACTGCGGTTTGTTCGCTTGAAGTCTGCTGCGTTTCCGGCGCCTTTGAGTTGCTAGGCGCTCCAGCCTCAGCCGCCTCTTTGGGCTCGGGGGCAACTGGCTTTTCCTGCGCATCGGTTTCTGTTTCCGAGATATCCTTGACACCAGCCTTCTCCAGCATTTGAAGCAACTCCGATGCCTGGTTACCAGGAGCATTGACAGAGCTCGAGACAACATTTCCATCCTCATCAAGCTCCTCCATAATCTCCTGCATTGGGAAATCTGCTGCGGGTTGTGCCGCAGGCACATCGCTCATATACACGTCCCGCTCATCTTGGGCTTTGCGCAGCCTCTTTTCCATAGTCGAAACATTTTGCTTGACATAATCGATTCTTCGACCGAGAAGATCAACCACCTGGCCGCGAGATCGTGTCACGCCTTGCGCCCCAAGTATCGTGTGCATTTCCTTCTCGTCCACCAGTGTGCCGCCAAATTCAGAGGCCACGGCGAGGAAGTCTTCGGTGGAGGCGTCATCGTCGAGATTGCTGATTTCTTCGCGGACACCATCGTACTCGGCTTCCCATGTCCGCCAGTGGTAGAGTGATTTCTCGAGTTGGAGGATGTTTTCTTCGAGAGCAAGGCGTTGCTCCTCGAGAGCGTCGAGGTTATGATTGGGAACCCCCATACTTAGAATCGTGAGTGAGTAGTGGCAGCCTCACCCTGACAGTGCGAGTGAAATGGAGAGAAAGAAGAGCGCGGGACCGTCGGCGGAGAAAAAAAAGTCGCAGAGGCGCGCACATGGTCCGTGCGTGGAACTGCTTATCGTCAACTCCGAAGCTCATCTCCCTCTCCAACAGCACTCTATACTCTCACTATGGCTGCAAATGCGGTGTCCCGTCGGGATGAAGACGGTAAGATCTCTCATCTCACTCAGAAGAAGCTAGACTAATTATATACTGTTCCAGAGGTTTGCCCCGTCTGCAAGTCCTCGCGATATCTCAACCCGGACATGCGGTTCTTGATCAACCCGGAATGCTACCATAAGATGTGCGAATCATGCGTGGACCGGATCTTCTCCTCTGGTCCAGCCAACTGCCCAGTAGCCGGCTGTCGAAAGACGCTGCGCAAGAACCGTTTCCGCACACAGACCTTCGAAGACATCAATGTGGAACGCGAAGTAGATATCCGTCGGCGCGTGATGCAAATGTATGTCTCTACCTCACTATCAAAGAAAAACCAAGCTAACAGACCAAAAGTCTTAACCGCCGCGAAGAAGAGTTCGACACAAAACGCAACTACGACGACTTCCTCGAACAAAGAGAAGAAATAATTGCAAATCTAGTCAGCCGCATCGACGTCTCCAAAACAGAGGCACAACTCCAGAAATACGCCTCAGAGAACATGGCATCTATCCGCGCAAACCAAACACTCGAACAAGAAGAAGCAACCTCCTTCCAAGCCCGTATAAACCTCGAACAAGAACAAGCCCGAATCCGCCGACAGGCCGCACGCCAAGAATACGAGATCGAGCGCCGCGAAGTACAAGCCGGGCGCGAAGATTTCCTCACCCGACTTGCCTCAGGCACATCAACAGATGCAGCAGCAATTGCACGCGAAGGCCACAAGGTCCTGCTAAAGAAGTCCTCTGCGCGGCGCAGTGAAGAAGACCGAATTCGACAGAAGCAAGCTGCGCTACGCTCTGAGCCCACGCGTGCTGCGGGTGTGTCGTCTGGTGCGGATACGGGTCTTGTTAAGGGTCTGCGGAAGATCAAGACGCCTGAGCCGGAGAAGCCCTATGATCCGTTCATGGGCTATGTGCCTGAGAAGAGAGACTACTACTCTTTGCAGGACTCTTATCCTTCGCAGTTCTTGGATAATTATCGCAATAATATCAGTGTGCTGGCTGGTGGGTATGATTTGCGGGAGTATTACTCTCGTACGCTGCTTGAGGCTTTTGCGGGGTTGAGTTGCTTTGTTGATGAGGAGGTCTCGCAGCGTGATGCTGCTCGTGTGTCGGCGCCGGTGGCGACTGAGGGTGCTGCTATTGCTGCGGGTCAGAGTGGCGAGGGTTCCGCGTGATGTTATACATATGACCTGGGGTAGGTCAATGGCACGCATCTACATCTGCATCTACGGATGGGGTTTTGTTTCTATAATTCATAGCGATGGCGTTCTTCCGAAATGTGAAACGGGCTTTCTGACAGCAAAATGGACGTGTGGTAGTCCTGATAATTTCTGATGTACGTACACAAAAGCAAGATGATTCAATGCAAGGCCACACTACGGCCACAATAACATTTGAGTATCGCTATCCAACAATTCATTATTGAATCCAGTAATGATAACACAGATTAAACCGGACTCCAATGTTCAACGCCAAGTAACACCAGGGTGATCAAAATAATAACAATCGCA
This sequence comes from Penicillium salamii, assembly GCA_911197225.1. NCBI lineage: Eukaryota > Fungi > Ascomycota > Eurotiomycetes > Eurotiales > Aspergillaceae > Penicillium > Penicillium salamii. Next base: position 316,056 of record CAJVOY010000080.1, on the reverse strand, counting down.
ATGACATGCTATGCGATGCACAAATCAATGTCCAAGAGAAAGGTGGCCAGTCATCTCGCCAGTGCTTTCAATGCCTTCCCAGGGCAAATCCTCTTCATCGTCCAAGTCAATCTGGCCACGAGAGGACTTGTCAGTGGTAGCGGTGACATCGACGTGGCCAACATCGATTCCAATAGATTCCAAAGTCATCTCCATTTCTTGCTCAGTCATCTCATGGCCATCCTGCTTCTGGCCTTCGACGACATCATACAAAGAATAGATTTGATCGGATTTCATGTCAATGTCCTTGTATAGCTTGTCGATCTTTTCTTGCAAGGTCTTGCGGGGACGCTTGCCAAGAGACACATCGATCTTGTTGTAGGCTGCTTGGTAGGTAGCAAGCTGCATCTTGAGGTGAGAGAGTTCGTCCTCGAGGGCCTTGAGAACAGTCGCAAGTGCGACAGCAGGGGGTTGCGAGGGGCGCATAGTGGGCTCTTCATTGTAGACTGATGGCTTGGGCATACGTTCAGAGACAGGAACTGGCTTGGGTACCTGTACTGCCTCATGGTTACAATCCTTGGAGTGACCCTTGCAAACTGTGCAGTTATTTCCACTGTGCTGAGCAATACCGTCCAAGGCCTTTTGTGACTCCTGGGGTAGCTTGGACGGGTCACTCGCGACCAGATCCACGTGGTGGAGAGTGATGTCAGGAAGGATGAAAGCAGATGTCATTTCGGGGACATTTCGCTGCTTCTTGCGTTGGGTGGGGGTTAGCAATGAGTGGTCTGAGTGGCGTCGGGTGCGCTCTGGAATTGGGACTGAGAGGTTGCTGTCTCCCTCTGCATTTGCGTTTGAAGCCGCAGTGGTATCACCAAGGGCTGACGCTGGGCGAGGAATCTCCGGTTTGCTTTCACGGAGGGAGGATTTGCGTGGGGTGGGGTTCTTGAGGATGCTCTGTCGGGTTGTGTTGATAGTCTCAGTAGGATTGGCCTCCTTGGGGTTGCTAGAGCGTCGCTGCTTTCGCACCAACCTCTCCTCTTCCAATGTCTTGCGCAGACGAGCAATTTCATTCTCGTCAATCATGCTCAACAAGGTGAGTTCGTCTGTTTCAGAAGCCTTGGTTTGATGAGACACTTCAGGCTCGGTAGTGTCCTCGAGCACCACTCGTTTCACACGCTGCTTGCTGGTGTTTGGTTGCTTGCGAGTGCTCTTGGGTTCAGAAGAGCGAGACGTGTGAGCCTTTGGCTTGGATGCAGATGCTTTTCTGGAGACCTCAATGGAGAAAAGAGCATCATCGGCACGTTCTTTCTCCAGGCGAGTGATCTCCCGGTCGACCTGATTGGACACCTTCGCACGAGAGTCATCATGGCGCTTCGTCTTGGTGTGAGAGCGGGCACTCTTCGATGTAAGGTCTCTGGTGCTTCGGCTCATATCTCCGCTGGGCTCGGTGTAAACCTGGCTTTCATCGGCATCGGAGCTAGCTTCAGATTCGACGGTCGTCTGTTCACGGGATCTCCGTTTCGACAATCGGCTGATTTCAGACTTGAGGTCTGCATTTTCAACTCTAAGCTCTTCATTCTCCACCTTAAGTTCTCGACCTTCCAAATAGGCAGCGCCAAGTTGGGTGATCGCGGATTCTCTGTCATGATGCAAGCGCTTGATGGCAGACTCCTGGACCTGGGCCTTTCGATCGGCAATATCCAACTGATTTTGCAAATCCAAATTTGCGGCTTCCAACTTCTGGTTCTCCGCAGCCAATCGCTTTGATCCCTTCTTATACTCATTGTCTTCCAAGTCATATTTGGCTGATTGGCGGGGCTTGCTCGACTTCAGAGCGGCGTTCTCCTGGCGGTAACCATCCATACGCTTCTCTGCGTCAGACTTAAACATTTCCAATTCAGCCACCTTGTCCTGAAGCAATCTCAGGTGAACAAAGAGGGCCTTTTCATCCTCGGGGACGGGGACCGCATCCAACGGCATATGTTCATGGGGGTGGGATACATCCGTGTGGTCATGGAGCGGCGAGACGAATCGCGTAGAGCGCATCTTGCCCTGGCGAGAGTAAACAGGGGTGCCATCTTCATACACACCAGAAACAAGTTCGGAAATATTAGGGAGGTCGGGGAGGAGGAATGATTGATGTGTCATGGTATCGCCAATAGTGTTGTTCGCATTGGCATTGTTTTTGCGGGAAGTGCCAGAGTTAGACGTTGATTTCCGTACTTCTTTGGCGTATGCCTCGCGCGAAGCGCGTTCAACGGCGTCGGCGATTTCTTGTGAGGTGTTGGCGTTTCCAAAACGTGTGGAGCGCGTCTTCGTAGTAATAGGGGCAGGTCGTTCATCTTCCAAAAATGAACCCTCGTAGCTGTCCCGGACTTTGGCGTGCATGTCTGAAAATGTGCGACGCTGGTCCCGTTGGGTCTTGGCTACCTGGGGGCTCATAGTCTCTTTCTGAGCTTGAGTGGCTCGCCGGACCTGAGCGTTCTTTCGTAGATTTTCGCTTGCTGCGCGACGTGCCGGACGCGTTGTTGTGGCTTTTTGTGGTGTTGGGTATTCAACCCGTATGGCAGGTGAAGAGGAGCGTACACTATTTTCGAAGCTCATCATGGAGTTTCGCGAGTCGTCGCGAGGTTGATCCACACCACGTCCCACCTCAACAGACATTTCGAGATCGCTTTGTGTCAGGTCGTCCTCCATTTCCGGTTGTTCTTCCTCTTCTGAGGTCTGTACTTGGGAGAAATCAGGGAAGGCACGGTCGAGAGTGGAAGTGTTGATCTCGTAGTCAGGGTCCTCGTCCACACGACGCGTCGATGTGCCCATTAATTCGTCATCCAAGTTTGTAAGTGAAAATGAATCATCATTATATGCAGAATGTCTGTTCATAGGCATATTGGGGGAGTTGTGAGGTTGAACGTTGGAGTGACGGGGAGGCTGGTTTGTTTTGGAGGAAAGTCGGAATGTTTGGGTCGCGTCTCGGCAACCCCGGGAACGCTGATTGGTCAATCCATTGAAGTACATCGTGTTTATTTTGTTCGCAATTGACTGCAACAGTTGTGATGCTGCTCTTTTTAGTATGGAATACATGAAGTGACTGTTGTTTCTTTCTTTTGTCTCTTGGTGGATATTCAAATGGAGGAGAATGTTGGGCAAATTAGGCAAGAGTGGGAAAGTTGATTCGTACTTAAGTACTTGAATATACTTCGCAATCCGATGAGCATTATATACATCGAGGACATTAGTAGCATACACAAAAGCTGATCAGAGTGTGCATTTTCTAACTCTAGAACAATTTACTTCTTCACCAGATTTCGAGCCAATTGACAGATCTCTTTCCTTGCCTTTTCTGGGTTGCCACGGAGATCCTTCAGTGCGCCTGTACGTTTTTCCAACGAGGACCAAATCTCAACATACTTCTTGTTTTGTCCTTGATCAGCACCAAGCTGTGTGAAGGCGTACTTCATGCCCTCAACCTCTTGCACAGTCTTGAGATCATGGTTTTCTAATCCATCAAGCCTTCCAACGTGCCCTTGGGGGTCCTGGTTCTCCAACGAATACGCAATTTCAATCTTGATAAAACAGATCACCAGAGCAGCAAGTCCGGCCGCTAGAGCGGTTGAGATCGACGAGCCTGTTTCACCTTGGTCATCAACGCCCTTCAGTGTAATATCTCGACTTTTCGCCCGGACAACATCCACGCCAGGGAAAATATAGTCAACTTGGCCAGGAAAAACCCAACCGGAAGGGTTTCCGTCAGCTTGGGCAGCACCAATCCGAAAGAACTTGTCCGGTCCGTGTGCTACTGGGTAAGTTTTGTCATGAAATTGACCTTTGTCCGGGGATGAGCAGAACATTAAAATCCCCGCCTCGGTAGCTTTCGACAGAGCTGCATCAAAAGCTCTCTTGGTATTATTGTCATCGGGTTGGTTGACTGTCCACGACATGGAAATGATATTCACTTTCTGGTCAATTGCCGCCTCAATGGCCTGCAGCCTGAATGTTAGTGGACTACTTTCGGAGAGCTGACACTGGGATAAATTTACCTCTATTGCGGATTCAGGCTGGATTCGCACAGGCCCGCCTTGTAGATCGTCGGTGGTATTCAACTTGATCGGGTAGATCTTGGCCATGGGACAGACGCGCAAAATCATATGTGCCATGGCAGTCCCATGGCCTGTATCTGACACGTACCACTGCTTCTCTCGAAAGTTGCTCGAGTGGTATCCAAAAGTCTTCCCAGATATGATTCTACCCCCGAAAGACTTTTCATCCATGTTCACACCGTCATCTATTAATGCCACCTTGACCTCATCGTCTCCATGCCTTTTGTCCTTAATGCGAATCAGGAAGTTGTTGAACTCCGAAGCAAATTCATCGATGGTGTCCAGCCACTTGTGCGCCGAGCCATCCAACGGTTTGTTTGTTGCGCACAATGTTCCCGAATGAGAGTTTTGCCCAAGCCTTTGACTTCCTGTAATAGAGGAAACCTCGATTGATCGAACCTTGGATTTGCCCTCATCTGTAGAACTCTCAGATAGCACGCTACCAAGACGTGTTCGGAAGTTCTCAACTTGTCGATTAACTCGGTCAGAAACCTATCTTTCATCAGAAAATTCTCTCGCAAAAGGGATTCAAGGGATCGGGTCTTAGTATTCACCTCGTCGTAGTCTAGTGTGATCTTTTGCAGATCCTTTAGTCGAGGCAGACCATCACGCTCACTCCATGCTCGTAAGATTGCGTTGTTTCCACCCCAGCGTAGTTGTATTTCCCGAACACGAGGGCATGCAGTGCAAAGAATTTCGGGATCGAGGTCAGCCTTAGACCAATTCAAAACATCAATATCAAAAAGTGAAAGACATTTTTCAATAATATCGTCAGAGTGGGGGTTCTCGAAGTCGTCCACAACAAGCTTGATGATCTGTTTAACCCCCTTTTCTGTCGACAGCCAGGCGAAAAAGAAGAGAAAGTCATTGCGCCCAATCGTGTTGGATTTGTAGAGTTCCTCATATGATCTGAAAAACCCACATGGTGGTAAGATCTCTTTATCCTTTTTGAGTGTGATTGCCGGGAAGACTACATATTGTAGGATGCTATCGAACTTGGTCTGCTTAAAATTGTTGAAAAAGGTCACTGGATTTACGTCCTTTGTGACAAGACCTTCGTAGTTAAAGGAGAGCTGAGGACCTATATCGATAGAAGCTAGTATCAGCCAAAGAAACCACAGCCCAGTGGAAAGAGCTGCCTACCATCGCCTTTCGTCCGGTATAGGAACTTCTTGGCCTGATCAATGGTTCTAGTCCGCAGGCAGTGGAGCTTCAGCTCATTGCAGATCTCTTCAGACCATTTTTTGAGATCCTCCTCTTTAGCTTTCTGGTCCACAACTGATCTCTCAGATGCCCTTGCTTTGCTCATGTTCGATTTGGAGGTAGTAGATTGCTGGGCTCCTGTTTCTGACAGTTTTTCTCTTAGACCTTTTGTTTCTTTGATTGAGGCGCACCCATCTTGGGTCAAGGTATCACGCTTGACTGATGCTTTGTGGTTCATGGCCAGCGCATTGGGTCTGAATTTCGGATCTTCGTTGCCTCTGCCCTGCTGGCCAATCTCCGTCACCTGTTTCAAGGGAGAAGATTTTGGTTCCTCCGACGGCTTGACTGGATTTTTTTTGCTATTGCTCGTGGGCTCGCTTTGCTTGAAAAAGTAATCATCGTGTGTCTTTTTGTGGTACTCAAAGACAGACAGACTCTCCTTTCCGGGGTTGAGCCTCAAGTCAAATGCATAATTCCTTCTATCAATCTCCCTAGTATCTGTGCTCCGCTTGCGTTCGGACTTTTTGATCATTTTGCGGATGATATCGAGCATCTTGGCATTGGAGTTCTCAAACTTGACTGCTCTATGCAATGGTGTCGCTTTAGCATTATCCCTTGCGTTGATTGCGCTGGGCGTTGCGAAATTGACCAAGCGTTCCAAGACCCCCGTGTTTAGAGGGTTCATTTGCGCCGCGCGATGTAGACAGTTCTCGTTGAGAGACCCGCAACGATCATCGATCGCCAAAGAAATTTGTTTTTGCACATCTTGGGACATCTTGTTTTGTTGCTTAAGCAAGCCTATCAGAAGTAGTTGGGCGCGGTTGGGGTTCATGTTTGCGAGCGCATAGTATAAGGGCGTCTGCTCATCGCCGTTGCGTACTCTCAATAAATTTGGGTATTTGTCGGCAAAATGGCGAATGGCTTTCCCGATGCGGTCTTTTTGGTCGTTGTTTTCGTTGTACGTCTCTTTCAACAGAAAGTGCAGAATGCATTCTTTGGTTGTCTCCGATTGTTCCTGGGAAATTTCGACCAACTCGGTGTTATGCTCGAGATACTCGTCCAAGGGTTCCGCGTCGCCTCTCTTGATTGTGGCTACAAGTTTCTCCAAGCCCTCGTGGATCTGGATCTCCTTGGAGTTATCCTTGTCTCCGATTTCCTCGTCATCTTGATCGCTCAAGTTATCGTTATCGTAGTCCAAAAGATCTTCATCGCTCTGGTTGCCTGCATCTTCACCCATGGTATCTGAGCGTTTGATGCCCTCGTACTCATGCATGATGCTTGAGGCACAGAGACCGTTTGTGGTAGGATTGACGCGCCTTCCTGAAATTGGGCGCTCTTTTCGTAAATTGGAAACAAGGTCAGGGTAGTTCAGTCGCAAACTGGACTGTACGTATGTCAAAAGGATCTCAACAATAGCTCCCCGTTCTTAATCAGGTGATCGAGTTGTATGAATGCTCCCCAGGAGAGGTCGCTGGGTGATCAGTGACTTGGCGTGAGACGAGACTGAAAAGAAGCAACAAAGGATCTTGAAGAAACAAAAGAAAGGGAGGAAAGAATGACTCCAATGTAGGTCAGACTTCAAGCACATTTTAAAGTTCTTCACAAATGCTTCTTTCAAATCTAATTTTGATCAACGAATGATTATGCAAGGCGTGCCACCTTAGCGCTGTAAGCAATAAGTTCTCTCGCAGGACCAGTATAATCCACCTAGAAACCAGCTTTTAGGTACATAATGAAGTACTTTTGTAATAGTGTACAAACTAATATACTGTATTCACTCCGTTCATGTGACAAGTGACAAACAATAGGCTACAGGGCTGCATTCCATGCATCTAACATAGCCTGTAGCAATCAGAGGCAAACTCTCCTCGAGAACCCCGAGACAATTACTGATGAATAAATCGAACATGAGGCTGATTGTACGAGTATTTATGCAGTGTGACTGTTACCCTAGAATCAGGTGGAAGTTTTGACCGCATCTCCCCGAACGGTGGTAAAAGTCACATCCTCGACAAGACCCAGGTCAAAGGACTCCAAGTTCTCTGTATCATACTCCATCAGCTTATTTGTGGGTTTGAAAGAGGGCTCAAAAAGGACTGGGTCATCCTTTGGTTTACCCCCCAGCCATCGTCCAACGCGACTCTTGAAATCAACTTCTGACTCAATTTCCACCACGCATTTGAATTGCTCCCGGTTCGCTCGCTTGAGCAGAATCCCTGTTCTCAGCCGCACCGGGACGCCTGTTTCCAGGGTATCATTTTCGCGTAGTGTCCACTCCGCTGCATTGGCAGGGTCATAATCCACATCAATCAGATTGATAGACCCGCTTACGTGCGTGGCATCGGAGACCTGGCGACTGAGTGTTTTCTGATAAGTCTTGTGAAGTGAGAGGTTCGCACCAAGCACAGTAGCGCCCGCAGTCCCCTCAATCCCGCTCATGATAGTTTCCGTCTGTTCCGACGGGACCAGGCTATAGTTGTTGTTCAACGAGATATCCACCACCTCGGGTGGATCATCGTCCTCTGTAGCCCCGAAGAAGATGACAGTGATTCTGGCCCACTTTATCCGGCGTCCAGTTCTTCTTGAGTCGAAGCGAAAGGCCAGGACAATCAGCGATGCGTAGTATTCCTCATCTGAAGCCCATTTCCCGTGGATGATGTCCTCTTGAGTGCACTTGACTGTGACTGATCCAAGCTCCTGATGGATTGTAGAACGCTGGAAAGGTTGTGCTCGGGGGTTCTTGATGTGAAAGCCTCCTTCACCTTCATCGGGCACGAGTGAGATCTCGAATGAATCCAGGGGATCCCTCGCAGCCATGTCTGCTTTTTTCCAAAACTGCGTGGGCTCTCTTGCCAGTTTATTTTGTCTCTTTTCTCTTCTTTAGAATGAATTTGCTTTTTATGCTCAGTTTTTGTACCCAATCAATAGTCGGGGCTCTCATGTCTTTTTCTGCTGCCTATTTGTGCTACAGTTATATGAAAGTAAACTCAGGCCTAGGCGCCACTCACTGTATCAGTGATGTGACCAGAATGACTGCATTGTATGACACAGGTAAGATTCCTTAGTTTCTGGGAGTTTCCCCTCCTTCATGTCATACGCAGTTTCTGCTTTGTAGAATTTCGTGAAGACAATAAATGGACAGCAGCATTCACCTGGGATGCCCTGGCAATTCCAAGGGTTTGAGTCATCACAACCCATTGGGGCCCTAGGATTGGATCTTTCAGACACAAAAAGTTCGGAGTACTTTGTGAACTAAGTGAAATTCTCTGATTTCATCCTCTGAGCTTATTTGATACCCCCAAAGACGACTTTGTTTGAGCAGAACGAGTGAACCATGAGTCGGGACCTACTTTGTCGGGTCTACTTATTCGTCTAAGCTGGACTCAATTTATTCCTAGGTCATGATCTATATCCCTCGTCTCCCAAACGCACACCATTTCTTTCTTTCTTCTTTTCGAAGCCGTCATTTTCTTTTTCAAATATCAACTATGTCCGACTCGGCTACCCATTCCGAGGGAGCTAAAACCGCAAACGTCAGGAGTGATGGATCTGTCGAGAAGACTACACAGGAAGAACCCGCGTACCCTAGCGGGCTATGGAAGGCACCAAATCTGATACCCGTCCACCCTGACGCTGAAAATGACGGGTACGTTCCTCGTCCGATATACCCGTTCTCACAAATTCTAAGCAGATAAACACAGATTTGCTGTCCTGGTTCACGGTATCACTGACCCTGAATGGAACTCCAAGAGCCGATGGAATGAATGGAGATCCTGAATTGATAACATGGGCTTTGATAGTGGCTCGGGCTTTAGACGTTATCAATACGAAGTTGAGAACGACAATTCACACGTGTTTGCCAAACATGGCATTGAGAGCGAAGCCTTGAGTCTCTTGGAAACTGTCACGCGTTGGAGGGAGCACATCACTGAGACTGAGGTCGGTAAGATCCGTTGAGATGGGATTACCAGACATTATTTCTAATTTCATTTGCCAATACAGAGATTACCAGTTGGGAAGCGAGTTGCATTTGTTGCTCTCGACATTGGGGAAATCATTTTGAAAAAGGTTCATTTGTCTCCCTCGAAAATGTTTGTTCACGAACATGAATTGAAAGACCTCAATTTTGACAGGCCCTCTCTATTGCGAGCTTTGACCCAAAGAAGTACGGCAATGTTCATCTCAGTGTCTCTTGGTTGGTAAGCTTGATCCCGACACATGCTATCTGGAGAATCGCTCACCTCAACACCCCAGATGTTTATCAACTGTCCCCATCGATCTTGTCATATAGAGCAAATGGGAGACATTCTTACCCAGCTTCTGACTCTTCGGAAGCCCTATCCGTCCGATCTCTTAATGAAGGCCGGATACATGGCAAGATCCGCATTCGAAGCCAATCGCAGTTTCCTTGACACCAAGATGCTCATGACAACGAGAATAAGCAACATCCTTTCGAAAACTTTGAGAGCTCAACCAATGCCACAATTGAAAAACACCAAGGATGAAGATAGCGAGGGTGAGGGATATGAGAGCACCCAGAAAACCAGGAAGCCAGACTTAGAGGTGAGTGCACTTCTTTCCGACTGGATCCCTCAAAGTGACTATCGATGCTGACGCGGTGGCAAAGAATCCAGAGAGTGACTTCATGTCAAATAGCCCCCAGCGCCTATGCTTCGTATTCGATGTGCCCTTCGAAAGGGTATACACGTCCGACATACCTCACCAGAAGTTAGTTCAGGGACAAGTTGACATATCTGAGGGAATTATCGCATCAACGAGCTTGGAAAGCCTCTTTTCCTCAGTCAGAGAACAACAGGAATTGAAATCTGATGAAGAATCCACGAAAGCTCTTGAATGGATTGTTTCTCAAGCGCCACCAATACACCCCCCTGCCCCGGTTCCAGTCCACCCAGACATCGAATCCATCCGCCAGTCAGAGATTTACAGCCATTGGTCAAGCCAAAAGGTCTCTCCGATTCTCTACTTACATGCGGCTTCAGACATATCCCAAATATCGCGACAATTCGTACAACATCTCAACTCCGTCCGTCGTGACGGTGAAGATAAAGACTTGGTTGGAGAAATTGTTTACTTTGAGTTCAACAACAACAATGACATGCCTGGAGAACAACTGAAGAGCATGCTGGTCTACTTCGTTTGTGTTAAACTCTATGTGGCCCCCTGGTACAACAAGGATGTGGTGCGGCTATACGTTCAACAAAGCTGGTCCCTCGGTGATCTGCTCAAAATATTCCATATGCACAGGTGGAATATAACCGAGAATGACGTCTGCTTTGCTGTTGGTCGTCTGGATCTGTGTGACAAGATGAGCATGAGGCTTTTCTTGGAGCACATGGAGGAATCAATACCGGAACAATGGAAATAACCGACGTTCATATTGACGACGCAAAGTGAAAGGGCAATAGTTCCCAAGTATCCCTCTTATTGGGTTGGATTTGATATTCAAGGGTTGGCTGCCAAAATCTGCCCCGTCAACGAAGATGAGAAGAATTCTTGCCAATCAAACTCTCTTTCAGCCACGGAACTCGGGGCTCTCTCATACATATCGCACGCCCAACGCCCCTTGTCAGCCGAAGAGCTTGCTTGCTTCTTGGATTTGAATGAATACGACGAAGGAGCAATCCTGGGTGAAAAGAGCATACCGGCATTGGTGCAAAGAATTAATGACCAGATTGGCCACACCATAACCTCCAAGGACAACAGACTTCAATATTTTGGCTCCCACAACATTGACAATGAGATCGATTTTCATTTTCACTTGGTACTGCGTCTACTGTCGTATCTCAAAATCACTGAAGTTCAAGAAAGAATGGCTGCTCTGTGTCGGCGTCATCAAGGCCTGTTCGATGTACTAATCTCACATCCACGTCTCGATCTGATCTCATATGCAGTGGTTTACTGGCCAATACACTTTCACCTTACAGGACCAACAAAGCCGATTAAAGAAGTTTGCACGTTTCTCAGTGACCGCACAGTCTCAGCACCTTGGTCGGAAGCCTTCCGTGTCTTGTCGAATCCAATCACTCGTCTCAATCGGTGTTATCTTTCACCCCTTCCGTTGGCCTCGATGTGTGGCCTCGATGAAGTGATATCGTCCCTTCTAGAGGACTTGAAGGATACAGAGACTTTCCAGCGTGACTGTCAGTTGGCTCTCACTGAAGCCGCCAGACATGGCCATATCAGGATAGCCCACAAGCTCTTGAAGACAATAGATATTGACAACCCAACGCTTGCTGATGCAATGAAGGCGGCAGGATGCTGCGGTGCCGGTAGTCTCCTTCTCGACCTGGTGACTCTAGCATCCCAGAAACATGATTTTAAATGGCCCAGTGGCCTACTCTTGCGGGTCTCCGAAATTGGGGACCATGAGATTGCGAAGATCTTGTTCGATGTGGGAATGCCAGTCAACGACATGTGTCTCCAAGGACATTCAATATTACATTCAGCCGCAATCTTCAATAATGAAGAGATAGCAAGACTATTGCTTGCCAAAGATGCAGATGTCAGCCATGCCTGTACATCACGGAACGGAAGAACCGCTCTGTCAAGTGCTTCGCTCGCTCCCACCTCACGGGCCATTATCAAGATGCTCATAGATGCTGGATCGGACTTGAACCAAATAGACTTAAGTGGATGTACGCCGCTGAATCATGCTCTCATATGTGGCAATCTTTCTGCGGTTGAGGAGTTGCTCGAGAACAAAGCCGACATCGAAATTGGTGGAGTTGAGGAAGATACTCTCTATTGGTGCACAAAGCCCCTCATTCATTGTGCCTATCTGAATGAACTAGAAGGAATCCGGGTCCTTCTCAGGTACAGTCCAGACATCGATTGCTGCTGGGGGCAGAGGACGCCTCTTTGGATAGCAGTAGACCGGGGCAATATTGAGATTGCTAGACTGTTGCTAGAAATTGGGGCTAATCCAAATCTCAATCCTCAGGGCCTCGACATGATCCTTCTTCGAGCAGTTGAACATCCAACCGTTGAGCTGGTAAAGCTTCTTCTCGATTATGGGGCAGATATCGAACAGGAAGACAATAGTTCGACTTGGAGAAGCACTGCTCTTGCCCGTGTGGCTGGCACATCCAACACTGACATCCTCCGCCATCTGCTAGAACGTCAGCCTAAGGTCGACGTGGGGCATATTGGAAAAAACTCCCAAAGTCCATTGCATGTGGCAGCTCAATCGGGGCAGACCATGAACTTGCGCATTCTACTACAACAAGGCTCAGACCCAAATGCGTGGTCAGATGATGATTCTTGGCTCCCACTCCATGCTTCTTTTGAGAGCACGGATATTATCAAACTTCTTCTCGCCCAAGGGTGTAATATTAATGCAACATCCGCGTGGGGGTCCATCCTGAACTTGGCCGTCTTCAATGAGCAGATCGATTCAGTGAAGTTGCTTCTGGAGCAGAACCCAAAGCCTGACCTTGAGCTTGAAGATCCCAGTGTTGCCTTTTTTGATGAGAGCGATAGGGGTGTGGCACCACTAGCAATGGCTTGTGCAAAGAACAATGCCAAGATCGTGCGCTTGCTCATCGAGGCGGGAGCAGAAACCCATCACCAGACGCGTTTCGGAACGCTTCCTCTAGATATTGCTGTGGCAAGTGACGCTATGTCGGCCCTCAAAGTGTTGCTGGAGTACAGGGTGTCTGTAGATCATTCGGATAATGATCAAAACACGGTCCTGCACCGAATCACCAAATCAACCCCACGAGCAATTGTCCGGCAGCTCGTTAATTGCAGGGCCTCAGCCACTGCAGTGAACAAGAAAGGAGTGACACCCATACAAGTCACTGTCGAGGCATCAAATTTCCCCGTCGCTGAATTGATTCTGTCCAGAGGGGCAAACCCCAATCAATTTGGTCCCAGGTACCACAGTCTACTACATATAGCTTGTGAAAACCGCGATCTACCAACTTTGAAGGCCCTGGTTGAGGCTGGTGCTGATGTTCAGAGAGCAGACACACTGAATGAAGGGCCGACACTGATGCATTCACTCCTTTGTGGCTGGGAGCATTCTGGGCTCGGATTGCTGTCAGATCCCTTGGCATACCTTATCGAAGAGTGTAAAGTCAACAAAGATGGTATTGGGGGCCTTGGTGATCTAGCTCTCGTCACAGCTTGCTATTTTTAATTCGTGGATCAGGTCCGATACCTGTTGGAGCATGAGACAAACCCAAATTTGGAAGATAACTCTGGCCGCCGAGCACTTCACGTCGCGGCTTTGGGTTATGAATCTGATATGGTCGACCACCTACTCGAGTTCAAAGCGGAAGTCTTCTGCGGTGATGAACCTATTATCGACAAACTTGGAAGAACATGTATCCACTTTGCGGCCGTTGGAGCAAGCTGGAAGATCTTTCAAAGATTCCATCAGCTCTACGGTGAGAAGGAATTACACAGGCCCGATTGCTACGGCTGGACTCCGCTCTTCTGGGCGCTTCTCACCCCCGACGCTTCAATCAACATTGTGCAATGCCTCGTTGATCACGGTGCAGACCTTTGGATGACAGCCAAGGGACTAACCTCTGAATGGTCTCCATTGAAGCTAGCTCGGTATATTGGACTTTCCGACGACATTCAAGAACTGCTCGTGCCCAAGTCTCACATTCTTCAAATTGGACCTGGGGGAAAGGTGAAAGAGTGGGATGAAGAGGCTCACCGTTCGCGAAGAGCTACTTTAAAAGAGTATATGATATGCGATGGTTGTCGTGTTGTGGGTCACTTACTTCTTCTATTCGAGTTTCCTCTTTCGGCCTGTCACTAACCTCATCACCAGCGTATCGTTGGTATAACTTACCATTTCCCCGTTTGTAAGGACGACGATCTTTGCCTCCGATGCTACATGTCTCGCAACGTTCTATTTAAGAACCACGAAGATGTAGAGTGGATAGAAAGAGGCCCTGAGTTTTCCGACGATGATGAGCCTTCGATTTCGACGAGTCCCCATGGCAAGGATAGCCCGGCTCACAATGGCAGTGATATTCCCGAACAGAAAGAGGGGGAAAGAAGCCCGTCAAACGGAGATGATGACTCCGACTCACAGTCCGAACACAACTCCTTCGTGGGTGATAGCTCTGATGCCCAAACCTCTGACGATGATAATGACGATGATGTAAGTGTGTGAAGCTCCGATGGCATTTCCTTGGCTTATGGAATAACGTTTTTGGGGACTTCTAGTGAATAGCACCAAAGCTAGGGCTGAGAAGAAAAGGGGATTGATGCATCGACACCCTCGCGGATAGTATGACACCCCTTTGGATAATGCGGCGCCTTGAACAATTCCTCCTTTTATCGCATTTTATATTTCGGTTTCTACTCCTTCTCCATTCCACTTTCTATAACTAGCATCCTCATGGTCTAGAAAGCCAACTGCCGCATCAGAAAAAAAAACCGATTCTGTTTATACTATTAAGCTTAGTGCTTCTGCTCTACTGACAGAAATGCTGATGCCTAATATCAAGGGCATCAATATTAGAATCATGCCAATATCAACCACTATGGGTGTCATATTATCCTAGATATAAACCACCGGGGCAGCAGAGCTATACTCCGGGAGGCCTAGATGCCCGGGCCGATCTAGCCCCACACCGAAAAAAGTCGGGATCGAAATCAGGCCACAAGGCTCCAACATAGTTTAGCTGCGCTATTCTCAGAGTCTGCAGGGGATTTTTGGAAAGGAAAGTAATTATACAGATGCATGTCTCTGTTCATACATTTGCCGCCCAGATATAGCAATTGACATAATTATCTCGGCAATGGAAGGGATGGACAGGATTATCTGCCGAGGGCGAAAATGCGAGTCACGTGACAAGATGCGGCCGAGGTCGGAGGGCGCGGAGGCGCATCTCACCAATCAGAAGCCGTGAATTGGTTGACTCAGAGCGGTCGGATCAAATAGGCTTAGTCGGTTCCGTCTCCCCAGAGAGAGTCACGACAATCTTCAGTCAATTGGAACTCATTTTTCCTTACTTCTATAACCACTCTCCTCTCTATCTTTCTGGCTTGGTTGTCATTCACAATGATGCCTTTAAGACCATCCAAAAGCGCTCTGCGCACTTTCCACCTCCAGAGGCACATTGCTGGTCGTCGGCCTTTTTCGTCCTCGTTTGTGGCTTCGGCCGCCTCGCCCCACCGCTCTTCTCTCCAGAAGCGTGGTCAGAGTACCGCTGCTGCGTCTGCTAAGGCAACGTGAGTTTGCCCCGACAGAATCGACAATGGCGGATCGATTGGAGGCTAATCAATTCCCAGGGAGTCCAGAGCTGTCCCAAGTCCAGCTTTCAACCAGGAACCTCACCGCAATGAAATTTCTCCCTTGCAACACCGACAGCTCCCCGAGCTCGATGACTCGTAGGTCGCCCTTCCCTTGACCTGGAACTACTGAAACTGATTGATGGGTGCAAAGAATGGTCGGAATGAGCGGTGGTGAAATCTTCCACGAGATGATGCTTCGCCAGGGTGTGAAGCACGTTTGTGAGTATTCCGTGCATAAAAGCGCCTAAAGGGCCCATTTTAACACTTAGTCCCCAGTCGGTTACCCCGGTGGTGCCATTCTCCCCGTGTTCGATGCCATCTACAACTCCAAGCACTTCGAATTCCTCCTTCCTAAGCACGAGCAAGGCGCCGGCCACATGGCCGAGGGTTACGCCCGTGCCTCTGGCAAGCCGGGAGTCGTCCTTGTTACTTCCGGCCCCGGTGCTACCAACGTCATTACCCCCATGCAAGATGCCATGTCCGATGGTACCCCGATGGTTGTGTTCTGTGGTCAGGTCCCCACTAGCGCTATTGGAACCGATTCTTTCCAGGAGGCCGACGTTATTGGTATTTCTCGCGCTTGCACCAAGTGGAACGTGATGGTCAAGTCCGTGGGTGAGCTGCCCCGCCGCATCCAAGAGGCTTTCGAGATCGCCACCAGCGGTCGTCCCGGTCCCGTTCTGGTTGATCTGCCCAAGGATGTCACCGCTGGCATTCTCCGCAACCCCATCCCCATGCACAGCACCATTCCCTCGCTTCCCAGCGCGGCCGCCATGGCTGCTCGTGAGATGAGTCAGAAGCAGCTCGAGGGTACCATCAACCGTGTTGCTAACCTGGTTAACATCGCCAAGAAGCCCATCCTCTACGTTGGACAGGGTCTCCTTGCTCGCCCCGATGGTCCCGAGATTCTCAAGGAATTCGCCGAAAAGGCCTGCATTCCCGTTACTACCACCCTCCAGGGTCTCGGTGGCTTCGACGAGCTGGACCCCAAGGCCCTTCACATGCTGGGTATGCACGGTTCCGCATACGCCAACATGGCCATGCAGGAGTCTGATCTCATCATTGCTGTTGGTGCTCGTTTCGATGACCGTGTGACTCTCAGCATCCCCAAGTTCGCCCCCCAGGCCAAGCTTGCTGCTGCCGAGGGCCGTGGTGGTATCGTTCACTTCGAGATCATGCCCAAGAACATCAACAAGGTTGTTCAGGCCAACGAGGCCGTTGAGGGTGATTGCGCCGACAACCTCCGCCTCCTCTTGCCCCACGTCAAGTCTGTTTCCGAGCGCCCTGAGTGGTTCGAGCAGATCAACGACTGGAAGCAGCGCTTCCCCCTTTCCCTCTACGACCGCCAGGTCGAGGACGGTCCCATCAAGCCCCAGGCTGTCATTGAGAAGCTGAGCGACCTCACTGCTCACATGAAGGAAAAGACCATCATCACCACCGGTGTTGGTCAGCACCAGATGTGGGCTGCTCAGCACTTCCGCTGGCGCCACCCCCGTACCATGATCACCTCCGGTGGTCTCGGTACAATGGGTTACGGTCTTCCTGCCGCCCTGGGAGCCAAGGTGGCCCGCCCCGACTGCCTGGTCGTCGATATCGACGGTGACGCTTCTTTCAACATGACTCTCACTGAGCTTTCCACCGCTGCTCAGTTCAACATTGGTGTCAAGGTCCTTCTGATCAACAACGAGGAGCAGGGCATGGTTACCCAATGGTAAGCTCTTCCAACCTCCTATATTCAGCCCTTCCAACTAACATGACTGCTCCAGGCAAAACCTCTTCTACGAGGACCGCTACTCCCACACTCACCAACAGAACCCCGACTTCGTTCCCCTGGCCAAGGCCATGCGCATTGCCGCTGACCGCTGCTTCAAGCCCTCCGAGCTTGAAGAGAAGCTCAAGTGGCTGATCGAGCAGGACGGCCCCGCCCTCCTCGAGGTCATCACCGACCGCAAGGTCCCCGTTCTGCCCATGGTTCCCTCCGGCCGCGGTCTACACGAATTCCTGGTCTACGACGAAGGTAAACACCCGCAATACCCCGCTCATCCAAAACAACCTGCTAACGTCTCCACAGCCAAGGAACAGGAGCGCAAGCAGCTGATGCGCGACCGAAACGTGGACTTCCACGTCCGGAAAGAATAAGTGACACGTCGCCTTGACAATTATATTTCTGTACTTTGATATCCATGGCGTTTCTTGGCTTCACCAAAAGCGATTTGGGGCAATGTTGAAAACACCTGAAATGAACCACAAGGCTTCTGGGTCGCAGAAGACATTGGGGTATCCATGAGTGCGCCCTCTTCGCCACTGCCGGGTTGTTCCTCCTGTATATAATCATGCTTTGCATCCCTCGATGGGATGTGGGCAATTGATATGTTTGAATCTCATTAATTGGAGCAGTCTCGTTGAAAGCATTGCCTTTTGGTTCTGGACCTTTGATTCGTGTGATGTACTCTTGAAGTCGTTCTGGGCTACGTATGAATTCGGGTCTGGACATGACGCTGGTTGGATGTACCACCAAGTCCAGATGCCACGCCTGGGCGGCTACCCTCAACTTGAGCAAAGGCAGCATGTATTCGAGGCTTTCTGAGTTGAATACATTACACGTGATGGCATAGACAATCCCACCGCAATTTCGGAAAGGCACCCTCAGGCGCCTGAAGAGGATGATGAGGAAGGTGACGCCAGGGACCATACGGAGTATCCCGTAGTACATGAGGTGGTAAGATTTTACAAGTGAAGACAAAGTCAAGATTTTGTGATTTCATTTGATTGAGCTATGTCTGCTATTTCTGCTTCCTTTCCACGAGATGAGCAATGATAAGAAATAAAAAGAAGACGCCCCAGTGCCACTATCCATCCATTGTCGTCAGGTATCCTTAAGAACATTGCCATTTCCAAACCCATGCGCCGGTAAAAACAGTAAGAATGAAGGGGGGAATGAACAAGCCACGCAAATACACGAAGGCCACGGGTGCAGGGGGAAAAGTGAAATGTAGAGACCATATGTGCTATGCACAAGAAAAGACGAAAAAAGATTGCGCGCAAAACTCCAGTGGACGTAAGGCGTGAGAGTGGAAACAAATCGCAGAGCGCTGAAAAACCAGTGGAAAGAAGCATGAGATGATGAAGCGAAGTGATACGCTTAGGTATCAGCGGATCCCTCGGCGGAGACCTGACCAGCAGCTTTGGCCAAGGCCGCAGCCTCATCGCGCAGGGCCTTCCGGGTGCGGGGGTGGGGGCTTCCGCGTGCCTCTCGGTGGCGCTTCATGCGATCAGCGGGTGTCTCCAGGGCACGATCCTGCCTCTGCTTGGCAGACTTCAGCCAGCCGAGAACGCCGCCGGTGCCAAGAGAGGGTTCTTTGACTTGGTCTTCACCGGGGACTCCAGAGGTCATTGGGGTCTCATTGGGTTCCGTAGGAGGAGGAGACTTAAGCAAGGGGTCGTCAGTTGGGCTGATGTCGTCAACAAGACCCTCGTAGTAGTCCTCCACATCGGTGACATCTTCTTCGTGTTCGTAATAATCTTCGTCGGAATTCCAGGCGATGGTGTTATTGACACGGTCGGCGGTGTTGTACTGAGGAGCGGGGTTGACAGGAGTAGTGTCAAGTGGAGTAGTATCAAGAGGGAAAAGGACCTTTGGCTTGATCTCGCTTCGCTTGAGCGACTTGATACCCTTCAGGCAGTCGGGGTTCTTGGCCAGAAGGTCAGGACGACTGGCAAACAGCCCAAGATCAGATTCGTCGTCGTCAGACTCCATATCATCAAACTTTCGGTAGATGTGTTGTTGTCCACGGCTGAAATCAAAGTTAGCATATGCAGTTGTGCATGAAATGGGATTTACTTACCTGACGTACCAAGCACCATCCCGGCTTGGGGGACCTGGTTCGGCAACAGGGATTGAGCGAGTCACTCGTCCAGCGCCAGAGCCTTCAGGCTTCTGGGAGAACACATCAAACACCGAAGCCGACTGGGGGATGCGATCACGGGAATCAGTATGAATGGCGACCTTAGCAGGCTTGCCACCACGAGGAAGACGAGCAGGTGTAGTTGAAGTGTGGGCAGCTATATCCTGAAAGACATTGAGAGGTGCACCACCGATGGGGTGAACTTCACCCAGCTCATCGAGAGTGTCCATCTTTCTTCGCTTGGACGTCGCAGTTGAAGGGAAAAGAGAACGAGGAGTGGTAGTGACAGAGGAAAGATCCTTCTTTTTAGAAGGAGTCTTCACGGGAGTGGGTAGAGCACGTTCTGCAGAGGAGCGAGATTGCTGGCGTGCAGAAGTGCGGGGTTGTGAAGAGAAAGAGTTGAAAGGGGAAGTGTGAGAAGAAGAAGATGCATGGGTGTGTGGTGCCTTTTTAGACGAGGGTTTCACAGTCCCAGGCGATGGAGGCGAAAGAGTTCTTTTAGAAACGCCCTTTTTCGTAGAAGGCTTTGGGTGACTTGGAGGTGGCGTAGTGTGGGCAGCCCGGGCAATGCGTTGGCTAGCAAGCCTAGTAGAATAACGTGTGGGGTATGGCTCATAATCATCGTACATGGGGCCGAAGCGCGGAGCTCGAGGAACTCGAAGTGAGGTTGGTGATGGCGGCGGTGGTGTCGACGACATGATGACTTGAACCGCCACAACTCAACCGCTCGACGGTAGAATGATTTCGGAGTAAGAATATCGATAGAAGCCTGGTTGCAATTGTATTTGGCGAATTTTGGGGGATTTGGCCGCGTAGTGAAGCGTCGAGGATGGGGGTTGGCCAGATGAAGTGTCGGACGCGTCTGACTTAAAATATTAAGAACTTCAAGTGGGGAAGAACCGGTCGCAATAAGAATCCGAAAAAAGATTTGAGCGTAGAACTGCAGCTAGCGACGCATCCGAAGCAACGAGAACAAAGAGCGATGTGATGGGAGTGGAGGAAGGGTGAAGTTGTTGTCAAGGGCTAGACGGTTGGTCGCCCAGCCACCGGCCGTGTTCACCGCCCTAAATCCAGGTGGCTGAAAACCCCCCCAACAATGCTAACTTCACACTAATTGGATCGGCACTAGTCTTACGAAGGCTTTTCTATTTCAATTCTACTCATATCTGATCCTAGTGGGGCATCATCTCGTCATTGGTGCTTTATTCGGCCAAAATTCTACTTGGATACACGTCAATCCGCGTGTTGACAACATGACTTTCCGCACCACAGCCGAAGAAATGGAGAGATTGCAGCTATCAGACGATGATTCAGAGATCTGGGACTCCCCATCGAAACGAGGCACGCAGAAGAAGTTCATCCCCAGAGCTTCTGATGAAAATATCACCCCGGAACCTCGAGCTTCCACCGATGCCGCCCATGAGGGCGATGACCCGCTCTATGATCGCAAAGAGGCGCGCGAAACTGCGCTTCGCGCTGAGCTACAGGGTGTGCGAAACATCAACCAAGTCATTGAGGGGCTTCTAAGCAGCCTGGACTCTGCAAAGGGAAATATGGAAGTATGTAACCTGGTCGCAATTGATATCAGACCCCATCTAACCATGAACCCCCAGACGGTCTCTCAAACCGTGACATCGGCCTCGACTCTCCTCAATACATGGACCCGCATTCTCTCTCAGACCGAGCACAATCAACGACTAATCCTCAATCCAAACTGGCATGGCGCTACTCAGGATGTCGCCGATATTGAAAACGAGGCAATCAGAAAACAACAGGAAGCAGAGCGACGTGAACATGCATTGCAGCTGCAAAGAGAAGCCAACGCGCGTAAGGCGGAGGAGATTGAAGCACGGCGCGCCCAGGTCACTCGGGGTACGCGGGGAACAGTCCGAGGCACTCGAGGCACCACTAGGGGCACAGTCCGAAGCACTGGTCTGGGACGGACCCCCAGTGTGAGCACTACACGGACGGTGAGGGGTGGATCTACCACAGTTCCACGACCAACCGGTGCAAGTGGAATCGCACGCGGGAGCGGGATCTCTCGTGGACGCAAGGTCTAAAGAGGCAAAGGCACAATGTACAAACAATCGATGGGTGATGATCACGAAGCAATACGATATGATACCCATTTTCTTTACTCTGTTAGCGCCTGGGGCGGGCATATGTACGAAGTATGGCCATGCTTAATGCCCGAATTTGAACCAATAAGAAAAACGAGGTTCATAACGGCTAGGATATTCAAGAATACGAGACTCGTTATCCTCTTAGATTCGAAACAACACGTCCTGGAGATCTCGGAGTATAAGTGCAGTTCGGAGATTTTGATGCGCATTGACGCGTTAAGCACGCGCGTTATCGATAAGCTATCTATTCCCCTGATAGTACGGAGTACGGAGGTACAGACTGACAGTACTTCATACTCCGTACAACCTACAACTCCAGCTCATCGCAATGAATTTCGCTCCATATCAAGATCAATCACCAGAGCTTGAGCGCGCTCTCTCACCCCCGCCAGCAGATGGCCACCGTGTGATCAGCCCAAACCTCCGCTCACCACGAGCCTCGGCTGATCTCCCCCCTCCCAGTCACTTTACTGGAGGGCATGGCAACACGGGCTTTGGGCGAGATGTCGAAGGTGGACATGTCAGCCTTGGTGCTTTTGAGACCAGTCTCCCGATCAGTATGAATGTCGAGGCAATGCTGGCATACTTGCTTCTGCCTCCCGCCGGGGGTGTCTTCTTACTACTAGCTGAACATAAGAGCGATTACGTGCGGTTCGTGACTTCTGCCCTTTGAAGATTTCAGATATTGCGTGGAATACTGATGCCGTTTAAGATTTCATGCTTGGCAATCGAGTATGCTGTTTGCTGCTTTGTTTGTGAGTATCTGTCTATATGTCCTTGTCGTTCCGGTGCTTATATGGAACACAGATTGTTCACCTGCTTGTGTGCTGGTCAAGTTTTCTTTCCTGGACATTGTTCCTCGTCGATCTTCTTCTGATCGGCTTTCTTAGCATGCATGCCTATCAAGATGGTGAGTTTCCAATCCTAGGCTTAGCGTTGGAGTTTTTTGTTCTTTGTTGACATATTGGGCCCATGCTTACCCTATGTGTTCCAGTTGATACACTGGACCATTTCGAGGTTCCTTTCTTTGGTCCACTGGCCAATTCTTTTGTTGATGATGAATAATCTTGAATATCTACGGGTGGGATACGTCCATTTTTAATACAGTAGTGGCTAGCGATTCCAATTTCGCATAGTGGATACGCTGAGCGCATATTAGCGAATATTTTAATGACATCTTGTGTCTTTGAACATTCACATTTCTCGTTTCTGGTGTGCCAATTCAAACTTTAGGCGTTTGCACTGCCTTGAGCTTCTTCATATTTCCTATGATGACTTATCCCCAGTATTGAAAAACACAACCTGCACCGTAATGTCATCGCGCACATAACGGGAGAAAGGAGAGTCAAATGCAAGTCGGCCAGCAATCAACTCATGGTGATTTCCACCCAGAGAGTTGCGCACAAGATGCACTGCAGCGTTCTTGTCTTGCGTGGTCGTCCGCTCCTCTACAAACTTCCAGTCCACACCTTCGCGGAACTGACCAAAGTCGAATGGCAGGTATACTGGGTCTGGACTGCTAGGTTTTTGAGCCCGTGACTCCAGCCATGTTCCTACCAAATTGACGCCCTGCTGACTGGACAGATTATCCCACAATCCATCCGTTGCCATGATTAGGAATGAAGGCTGGCTGGGATCGATCTTGGTGCTGGTCACGACGGGCTCGGCGGTTAAATATGGTGGTGTGCGGACGTCATATCTTGGTGTCAATGGTGCTGGGCCGTTGAAATGATCTTTCATCTTTTGTTGGAACTCCAAAGGCCATTTCCACCTGCTGTCTCCGAACCCGCGCGAGACCATGATTCCAAGAACTCGTCCGTTTTTGACGATGTTTTCTTCCCCGGGGTGTTCTTTGTAGAGCCGAGCAACCTCGTCTTCATTCGTGCCGGCCTGGTCTATCGATAGAGGAATGGCCTCCCATTTCCCATCCGCTCCCTTTCTTCCTAGAACCGCCCTCGAGTCACCAGTGCACGCAACATGTAATGTTGAGGTGAGAGAATCGTAGAGAGATAGCAATGCGCAAGATCCAGCGTAGGCCGGTGCCAACTTCTTCGCCTTTTCTTGCAAGGACATCTCGCTCTGAGAAGTAGCCAACGCAGTCTGAATGATCGAGTCATCAAGATCCACAAACGCCTTCACCACAGCATGCTGGACCGACTGATCTGAGGTAACTCCCTCGGCGGATGGTTTGATTTGACTCAAATTGTTTCTGACAAAAGGCAAGAGTTGCTTCGTCAACAAGTCAGCAGTCTGCCAGCCTGCATGTCCGTCAAAGACAGCCCAAGACATCCACTTGTCACTTTCGTTCCATGGCGAGAATTTGCCGTGGACAAATCGGTCTTCACAGGGGCTGTTCGATGCAAGCTGCGTGCCATCGTACCGATTGATACCGGTAATGCTGTTGACCTCGTACGAGAATGCGTCTTTCGATAATCTGCGGCTGACTTCTCCGCGGGAAAGGCTTGGCTCATCTGAGGGCTCCCCGGGCGAACTGTCAATGTTGGGTACATCATCGCGGGCCGTTGTCCACCACCAGATACCCGGTGCACTTATCAAGCCGGTAGTTGCAATTGCGATCCTAGTATTCGAGGATGAAGCCCTTGTCGAGTGGGATCTAGTGGCTTTTCGCCCGAGGTTTGTGGCCAAATACCGCGGACGGGTCTTTGCCAGTGCCGAGAACATCTTGGTTTTTGGAAATTCAAGTCCAAATCACTTTACAGAATATCCAATATAGAGCTCCAAGGGTTGGAGGAAGTAAGCTTGGGGAACACCTCCTTGAAGTCCGCAGCAACCGCATTTGATTGGTCAGAATCTGAGGTGCCCCATCACGTCACGGGACCTTGGCGGTGTGGATTCTGCTGATCACTTCACTTGGTTCGTGTTTGCAATGTTTGCTCACTTGTATAGATCTAGACTTTCTCTCCCCAACCAATACATACATCATTGCTTCCACGATATTTTGAGTCGTCAAGCCTTCTGAAGAGTATGCCAGATTGTATACAGTTCACTTGGACAACATTCATTGGAGAGATATCACATATTTGGGATATAAGGGGAAAGACAGGAAACATGTTTCCAAATATCTATAGATGTATATGAATTTGAACGGTGCCTTAGTTTCAAAATTGGAGCCAAGTCTCTCGGAAACCTCTCTCAGGGGGAAACTTGTCCATGGCAGGAATGCACTTATCAAAAATTCCCTGTTTCTCGAAGTCGTTGGACTTCTTCCATTGCAGAGTCTTGCAAATGAGGAAAATCACTGCGTATTCGCGAGAACACCAACTGGGCTTTTTCCTCCCTTGCTGTCTTCAACTGCTCTTGCAACCGCCGAACTTTATCGATCTCAGAGTCCATTATAGCTATTAGGCGAAACGCATCCGTGTAAGACTGCAATCTGCCAAGTTTTTCTTCGAGAGACTTGATGCTTTGTTTTTCTTGGTCATCTGGAGATGCATGAGTGCCAGCGGGTCTTGGGCTGGGACGTGACGACCCATCCTGGTGTATAATTCGAGGCTCAGCGGCGGCAGGATCGGGTGTGCGGAGGATAGCAGGTATTGAGGTCGAGGATGTAAACGCTTGTTGGCTCTGGGTTGGAGTGGGAGCATTCAGCAAGCCTTCGACACGCACGGCACTTCTAGGTCGTGGGGTATTTGCTTGAGACAATTGGGCTTGGGTATCTCGATCAAGACCTGCATTTGTCGAGTGGCTGTGTTGGTTTGTTTGATCTTTCTCAATCCAACTCCCTTCACCCGGTCTGAGTGATTCTTCGTGATTTGGAGCTTTGTTCGAATCATCTGGGCCTCGTAGGGCTCCACGACGGCGCTTCTGATGGGGCTGGTCCTCTGCACTAGGGCAATCAGTCTCTCTGACAGTTGACCTCACACTTTCACCCGGTTTGGAGCGGTCATAGTCAAACACGTTGTCCATGAAGCCGCATATTGATGCGCGCGGGTCAACGGGTCTAATTCGTGTCCCGGGAGGACGTTTCTTTTTCTGGTATGGGCGAGCATGATTACAACGTGAAGAACAGTTGCAAATCTGTAAGCATTTTGGGCAGGCCCAAGACTCTTTATTTCGCAGTAGCGAGATGGTGTCCAAATCGAAGCGGCGAAACAATCCCCTATAGCAAAAGAATTCGGGGCATTTCTCGCACTTGAGTCCCTTCCATTGCGGATGGTTAGAGCGACAAAGATGGCACCGCTGCTTCTGTTGAGGATCAAATATTAGCTATAAATGACTTTGTGGTTTTGAGCTAGTTTGTTTCACCCACTGTAGAATCTTGACGAGAGATTATACATCGTTGCGTTAACGTCCCAAGGGAGTGTTGCCTAAGAAGCAGTCAGCACAGACATGATCATTCTTAAAATCAATCATCATTTCACTTGGATGAATTCTCACTTCGAAGCAGCTCTGTGTGCAAATGAAACCCCTGCTTTGTCCATAGCCTGCTGTAAGTAGCCTGGGAACCGTGCTAAATCGCGGATTTGAGTCAATTGTAATGAATCCCAATGTTGACAGCTACGACCAGAGACAAAGCATGCCATACAGAGGTCGAAATCACCGCATAGGTCACAATAGAGATGTCGATTCCAGATCTTGCATCCACAGAAATTACACTCTATCATGCCTCCCTTAGTGTCTCTTACCCGGACAAGCGCGGTTGACTCTAACTCGAAACGCTCGTCATCGAGCAAGTTCTGGAAGAACTCTAGCGCAATTGATATCTCTTCGGGTCGAAAAGTGTTGTTCTTTTCGTGAATCGCTTCGAGGACTTTTAATAAAACGGACGTCGTTCTGGACATGTGGCGTATATCATTTTTAACCAACTGAACGGAAGAGTGATGCAGAACGTTCCAGGCAATCTTTGTGACGCTTGGGGCAATATTCAAGGTCTGATGAGTCGTCATTGGTGGAAACACAACTAGGTCGCCGGGTTGTTGATTGCAGACATAGATTGGGAAATCTGCTTTTGCCATCTGTTCTGGGGATAATTGGGTCAAGGGCTTCAGAGCACTTTTCTCCAGACTCGAAATAAACAGATCGACTTTCTTCTGTGATCTTTTATCGGTACCGAAGCATATTGAGCCCGGTCCTTGTCCTGTTCCGCCGGCCAGGCTAGATCAGCGTTGACTCTCGATGGTCTTATATGTGGCAGAGATTCGTGTCCTGAACATACCATCCATTTCCAGCATCAGATTCATGGCAACCGTACCGCCGGAGGAACGATGGAAACCAGAACTTATGTCGTATTAGCTAGATTGGCAATCACATATTAAAAAAATTAAAAAAAAAAAAACATACAATGAATTTCGACTCCCCATCAGGACCTTGAGATCTTGAGACTCTGGCAATACTCGAAAGAGATCAAGTGATCCCTGGCATTGAAGCGGCCTTGGAAGGACGTGGGTCAAGGCCTCCGCCCAGCGCTGGGGGCACCGCAGATCCTTAGCATAGAGTCTGAGATTGGTGAGATAGAAATCCAACAAAGGATGAGGTAGATCTCACAGCTCTTGAGGTGGGCCTTCTTCTTTATCACTTATTTCATCTCTAGAGACAATGTCTTGTGTTGATACCAGAACGTTTCGCCCAGTTTTGCAGTTTCTCGCGCCAAAGGCTATTAAGCAGGTAAGGACATGCCTCCATCTCAATGATTGAGACTTACACTTCAGAGATAACAAAGCAAACAATGTTCTTTTGTTGAAAATCGAGCTGTCCCATTCGCCAAGGTTGTCAAAGCCTCGGATAACAAAGGGTCGGCCTTCATCGAGTTTAGTCTCCACCCAACTGGGCACATCTGACGGGAGATCCTGAATTAAATGCACCGGAAATATGCAGAAAGGAAACCCAATAGCATAAAGTTCTGCCGTCGTGAACTGATTTTGAGCCATAATGTTGTCAATTGATCTCAAGGAATGCGAGAAGGTCTCATCTCGAAAGTACCTGGCGTTTAGTCCGGACCGGAAAAGCCAGTGACCGAGACTTTCTTTGTTCTCAATTTGGCGCTATGCTTTGGCACTATTCTTTTTGGGGGAAGGTGAAAGAGAACTATTGAAATTTGGGGGCCAGGGGTCCGAGGTGGCCCTTTGTTGACCATTGATCATGGTATTGTTAATCTATTGTATCAGTTCTTTCTTCCACATGAGGACGAGGCAATCATATACTGCAGAAATTGACATCAAATTATATGGAATAGATATTCCATGTTATTCAACGAGCTTGATAGATTGCTCAAATGCTTCAAAGTCACTCCCAGTGGACCGCACGCAGAATACACTCTTAGCAGCATACCACGCCACAAATTTACTTAAGTACTGAGCACACTAGTGAAACTTCTAAAGTTGGTGTCCCAATATTTCAAAAACAATCAATCCGTCCTCTGGAGCATTGAGAGAACACTATGTGGTCTTGATTGCTCTATATTTCTGGAGAAATGGCTTCGCAAAACGCAAGATACGATTCAAGACAAACCTTTAACGGGTATGTGCGAATCCATCGTGACTTGATTGAGATATTTCGCATTCCCGCCCCCAGACGTATGAAGAGACTAACGATTTATACAAGATCAGGAATCCCGATTGATTACTTGGGTTCAAGACGTTGTTCGCGAGGGACTTTCATCTGCCAATGACTATTCTTTCAAAACCGCTGTCCAGGTTACTGATTTACCGGATCAGATCCTCACACTTTGGTCGCACATTATGCAGGGAAATTCGCCCTTTCCATTCATCCGGATGAGAGGTGATACACTTCTTGAGTATAAACGCCTATCCACTCGGGGCCGGTGGAGGAGACGGATGTAAAGCGCATATATACTTAAATAAATGAAGGATCGTACGGAGGAGAGATTTATATAGCCCGCGCACAGATAAATGCATACCCGGGCGTACTTAAGTAGGTGTATCCCCCACTGCACCAGGTAGCAAGTGAATACCATTCTCCATTTTAACTGTAGGTGTTCCACTGAGCAAGAAAGAATCTTGAAAAAGCAAAACATGGTCTTTTTGTTCCTAGAGTTATACCGATGGTTGATGAATCTCATTAGGCCAATCCTTAGTTCAATTTAGTAACCTTCTGCCTATCGTTTACATGAGCACATTCAAAATATTTGACACAGGAATCAATTAAAACAAATCATAAACTGAACCATCAAACAAGAAAACAAGGGGGGAATGAAACATAACATAGTACTGCGCAAGACTAATCCCCAGGTAATATTGGAGCCAATCTCCGCGGTCAAAAACGAAAATCCAGGCAGTGAGATGGAAAAAGAAGGCAAAAGGATTCTCCCCAGAACACACACGCTACTTCAAAACATCGGGTAGAACAGGAAAATTAGATTAAAAAGACTGTTCAGTGACGTCGGGACAGACTGTAGCGCCATGAGAGGAAGAGATAACAAAACGTAGCCAAAATAGGGCTTCAATGTGCAAAAAGAGTCGAAAAAGGGCATGGTATCTGCGTGAAAACATGGAGGGTATCTCCGTCAGGACTAATATGGCATAGGTCGTGGCGGGTCGTGAGATGAAATGGGCGTTTAGATGATTTGAAGATAATTGCTTGGCACAAGGCCAGGGTGGCCACGGGCATTGGTGACTTCGGCTTCCCACCATCCATCATCTTGCAGACGAAGAACGGCGAGAACGTCACCCTTGCCAAAGCCAAGTTCTTCGGGAATTGCGGCGTTGTAAGAGTACATAGCACGAGCTGTGGAATGCGGTTAGAAAAGCGATTTGTGATGAGAGGATTAGGTTCTTTGCTTACCGAAATGCAAGATGGGTCTGCCATCGCGGCTGAATTTGCGCCCAGGCTCAGCAACAGCCATCGTGCGGCTTCTGGAGCGGCCAGGAGGAGGACCGTCTCCATAAGTCGATGATGGACGGCCACCGGATCGACTAGGAGGAGGACCGTCTCCATAAGTCGATGATGGGCGGCCGCTGGATCGAATTGAGCTAGCGTATCCCCCGGGGCTACTGGATCCATACATATCATGGCTTCCAGATAGCTGTAGTTCCATGCCACCAGCGCTAGAGGGCCGGGCTTGCTGTCTGAACTGTGGGTTGGGGGACACCGCGCGGTGGCTCATGACAGGCGAAGCACCACGGCTATAGTCCTGGGCAGAGTAAGGTGGATCTTGGGTGCGACGTGGAGTGGGCGATGCGCTGTACTGACTCCGCATGCTGTTGGACTGGTATGAGCTGGGGCTAGGACTTGGTCCTCTGCCACTGTTTTGGCTCATTCGCGTGTCTACCCGCGGAGATGCAACTTGGGGGCTGACACTGCGTCTTGGTGCAGGGGCAGGGGACCTAGCACGCGGGACTTCTTGGGTCTGACCACTGTGTCTGGACCCCATGCTGCTGTTATTGGCACCTCGAAGCATACTCTGGGTCTGACCGGTATACTTCTGGGTAGTCTTGTGCATTTGCTTTGCCGTGAATGCAGGTTGCGGTGCACCTAGTCGCTTGACAGTAGGGTCATTGTATGCTGGTGGAGCGGCAACGCTGGAATTGCTTCCACCATAAGTGGAGTTGGGAGCCGAAGGTGTAGGTGTGGAAATACCGTGATACCTATCCGCCGATACACGGGTAGCTGACTGCTTCCCGCTGGTCTTGAGGTCGGCCAGAGCTCGGGCAATGGGATCCAGGTCATCTTCGGCCCCTTGGGCTGGCTGTGTGGATTTGTTAGACGTGTCTTTTTCTGGAGATGCTACATCAAAGACATTATTCCCGACGTTGAGTTGGAAGTTGGCTCGCGGATCGACAGGTTCTGGACTTCCGGAACGACGAACAGGGGTGCCTGCGATTGACTTCACCGGGCTGACCTGCTTTGGCGGGCTAACCTGCTTGGGAGGGCTGGCCTGCTTGGGAGGACTGACCGGCTTGGGAGGGCTGACTGGCTTGGGAGGACTGACTTGTTTGGGTGGGCTAATTGGCTTGGGTGGACTCATTTGCTGAGGCGGGTTGATTTGCTTTGGTGGAATAACTTGTTTAGGCGGGCTGGCCTGTTTCGACGGACTGACAGGTTTGGTCGGGCTCATTTGCTTAGTTGGAGAATCCCAACCACCCCTGGGGGCCGAATTTGATGCCACTGCCGGCTGTGAAGAGGCAGCATGTGCTGCAGGAATGACAGGTCTTTCCTTATCATGACGGCTCTTGCGGCGGAAGGGGCTATTGCTAAAGAACGCGCTCTTCTTCTTTGGTGATTTCTCATCCCCAGAGCTTGGTAGTGGAGCACTGTTTGTTGGCTTGGGAATAGACTTCTTGGTGGGAGTTGCCTCAACACTAGACAATGAAGTGGGGTTGGAAACTTCGCTCTGAGAGTCACGGCTAGACGGGCGATACGCGCTGGTTGCTGAGCTTCGCTCTGAGGGAGGCCCCGTTCGGCAAAACATGGTCATACCATCAGTCGGATATGCGTTGTGGGGAACGGCCCCAATCTCTCCGTGCTGGTCAGGATCGTAGTTTGGAGGAGGCGCGCCGCCACGGCGGAAGTCCAAGGGCGCAGGCTGCTGGGGCTGCTCCTGTGCATAATGCTGAGACCGATGGTGGTGTTGATGGTGGGTAGGTGACATCTGAGGAGGCATCTGAGGGGGTGGCATTTGAGCAGGAGGCATCTGGGCAGGCGGCATCTGAGGCATCTGTGGCATCTGAGGGGGTGGCATTTGAGCCGGTGGCATTTGGGCAGGCGGCATTTGGGGCTGCGCATTGGTAGTAGGTGACGCAGCAGAGTGTCCCATTTGAGCAGCAAGGTCAGACTGCGGATCGTGGTGCGACTCGAATGTGGAGGGTTGAGGCGAGGATGTTCGGAAAGCAGGATTCATAGTACGCTGGAACTGAGCCACCGAGTACCCTTCAGATTCGTCCATTTCGGAGCTTGAATCATCATCCTTGCAGAAGTTGATGAAACGCGGAGGATCAGGAATTTCTTGGCCGGTTCCCTGCTCCTTGATGAAGAAGATAATGTCCTTTTCAACTTCACAATCCTCCAAAGATAGGCGAACCTTCTCGCAAGACTATTCTTAATGTCAGCATCGCAAGTTTGACAATCAAAGATGGTAAACTTACACCATCGTCACTGACACAAACTGTCGAAGCGATGTTTGCATAAGTCCAAAGGCTGCTCTTTGTGAAATCCAACCTCTCCTCTTCCAAATCCTGGAACTTGTCGCAGGCAGACTTCCACTCCTTGTTCCAGCGCCCAGTTGTCTCTTCGAGAGTCTGGACCGCGGCTTCATATTCTTTGCTGTTGGAAGCCATCTGGACTTGTGTTTTTTCGAGCTTTGCCTTGTTCTTGCGCTCTTCCTGTCCCATCACCATGTGTCCCTGTGCGAGGTATCCTTTAATTCGAAGACAATCTTGTTCATAACGATCACGCGTCTGCAAAGTCAGTCAGAAGACTATTTCCTCGAACATCGGAAATGCACATACCTTGTTCACAGTTTGTGTTTGCTGCATTTTTGTTTTATGCAGACGCTCAATGGTCTGCTGAATAATCTTTCTTCGCTCCTTGATACCACTGGCAAATGCTGCTAATGGCTCCTCCAACTCTGTTTTCATTTGTGAAGCGATTGCCGCATGTCCCTTGGCGATGGCCTCGGTTTCCCCGCGCACCACGTCGAGGGAGTCACGGAGGGAGCCAATTTCGCATGACCCTAATGACTTGCGACAGAGGGCCATGAGTTTGCGCGCGTATTCATCTTCGATCGAGGCTCGGACTGTGCGATCATTAGTATACTGTCGTAGAATCTCGGTCCTATAGTCGGTGTCACATACTGCTGTAGAACACCTTTAGTTCGTCATTGGTGATCTTCGATCCATGCACGCGATCCAACATTGGTTGCAGTCCCGCATCGTCTTTGCCCCAGAAGTTGTTGGCAACTGTCGCATCGTCAGTATGGGATTAACTTTGGTCGGACTGCATGACATACAGGACATGGAGACCGTAGGTCCATCTGCGACAGTCCCCGGCATTGTGATTAATGTTGAGCCTCGGCCAGCCTTTGCTCATGCAATTAGAAAAAGGTGAAATTGCAGAAAGAAAGGTCCGAAGTCAAGTAGGAAAATTGATGTTAAACAAGAAAAAGGTCCAACACAAAAAGACCCAGCAAGGTCACTAATGTGTAAAAGTTGAAGGTGAGAGCCTTGGAGGGATCGATGTTTACGGGGCGCGTCTCTCGGGGCAACGACCGCGCGCCACGGTGACTAATCCACTTTTCGCCCTTAACTCCGTATACTTCTGTTTACTCCGGACATTTAACTGTTTACTTGTGGAATACTTATATACACACTTGTTCAATACTCTAAATCATTTCAATTTGTTCATTCATTTTTGGCTGTGAAACCTTTCTATGTAACAATATGGCCGGCAAAAGAAAAATTCAAGTCCAGTCTAAATAAGCCAAGCCAAAGCAAAGTCGCAGCCCAATATTCACCCAAAAGTCGTACACATGATGAATCATAATTTCTTTCAAAATTGCGCCCAATAGTCAGAACGCCAGTCAATGTCATATCCGTAAGTAAATCAGTCATGTAAAGCCCATTTCCAAATCATAAATGGGCAGACAAGACAATATTTCGTTGGTTCATTTCAAATCATAGATCGAAAACCGTGGTAATTCGTAGATCGTATGCATGGCAATGCTCATCCTTTAGGAAGAGGCATATATTCTCCAGTGGGTCTTGTCTTAGTAGACCACAGGGGTAGCGGAGGCAACGAAGCCGCTGGAGACGGGGGTAGAGACGCTAGAGGCCCAACTGCGGTTGCCACGGGCAATGAGAGAAGCAGAGGCAGTGGGGGTAGCGACGGAGGAGCTGGGGATGTAAGAGGACCAGCCGTACTCGCCGCGGACAGCCAAAGGAGCGACCGAGGGGGCAGCGCTTGAGCTGGAGGGGATAGCAGAAGTAGAGTGCCAGTCACGAGCGGCCAGAGTGGGAGAGACAGTAGCGCTGGAGACTGGGGCAGAGGTGTACCAGGCACGGGCAGCCAGTGAGGTTCCAGAAGCGGAAGGAGTGGCAATGGAGGAGCTGGGGGCAACCGAGTACCAGTCACGGGCGACGAGAGAGGTGGCAGAGGGAGAGGCGGAAGCGGAAGAGGACCAGCTACCAAAGGCCCGGGCCACGAGCGATGTCGCGGATGCGGCAGCAGAAGAAGAGCTGCTAGGAGCAGCAGTGTACCAAGCACGGGCAACAAGAGGGGTACCAGTAGCAGAGGAGCTCAGGCTTGAGGGAGACACCCAGTCGCGAGCGACGAGAGGAGTGGCAGACACGGAAGGGCTCAGAGAAGAAGCAGCACCGAAAGCGGAGGGGTAGCTGCGGGCATAGAGAGAGGCAGAAGAAGTGGGATATTCACGAGCCTCGACCGAGACGGGAGAAGCGCTGGAGTACGAGTACTCGCGAGCGAAGAGCGCGGGTTGACCAGCAGCTTTCAGGCCGCGGCGAAAGAAAGAACCCGCAGTGGGAAGAGCAATTGATGGGAGGGGGACATCATTGCGGACAGAAGGTGTCTCCAGACAAGGAGTTGAGCTAGCGACGGGAGTCGAGTAGGGCACACTTGAGGGACTGGCAGTCACAGTGACGGTGACAGGAACTGGGTCAGCACCGGGAGCAGTGACTGTAGATGTCTCGAAGACAGTATCGATCTCGGGTGCAGCAGAGCTAGAAGACTCTCCGTCGACATTGACCACTGAGTAGGGCTTGGGACGAGCAACCTCTCCGCTCTCTGGGTTGGCAAAAGGTGCAGCGTAAGTCATGCTGACCGAGAAGGCAAGGAGTGCTGCGTTAGAGAAATGCATTATGAAAGTGGGCAGTGTGGATCAAGAAAACAGAAGCGCTAAGATTGAAAGTGAAAATGTAAACAATGGGATTATGGGAGGTAGAGGCAAAGAGGATTGTGAGTTGAGGAATTAAATTGGAAAGAGCAGACGATTCTAGTCCGGACTTAAAAGTTGCAAGCAATTGATCAACCGTCAACATGCAAGTATATTCATTCCCCACGGCAATTAATTCCATTGGGCCAAAAATAGGCGGCTGGGATCTACAACGGTGGCTGGGTCTGGATGGCAACATCCAGCCATGGCTTTTTCGGTCTTTAATTTGATCGGGACATCCGCTGATTGGCTGAAAGCAGATCAAACTCGTGACCCACATGGCACATGTGCCAACCACGCTACGGTAGTGGGGCTTCCCTCGTCAATTAGTGTGGCTGGGGTCTCCACTCTGACACAACTGCCTGTGTTTCACTGTCGCCTAGTTTCTTTTCATAGATCACTTATGATGCTTCTATGAGCACAAGGGCCTGTATTTCTCCTGATCAACATGTAAATCTCAGTAGATCTTTTGATTGATCAACCTCTGCCGCGTTGGTTGCCGCTGTGGCAGGACACTAGATTGAAAGATCCTCCACTCTCACCAATCCGCACCCCAGCGCAGCACTGGCCCAGCCTGCACACGGGCGATTGGGGTTCCACCCGAGGGCTGTGACATGGGTGCCTTCGTCGTAAGTCGTGGATGTGCCCATCCCGCTCACGGGTTTCGTTTCAGTTGTGTGGTATTTGGCCAATTTCTGATTTTCTGCCCGGAACCCGTCAAAGAACCGACTCATACCGACAGAGTCTGATTTCGAGCTTGGGATCCACTCATGAGTGAACCAAGTTTGCTGTAATATCTGCTCCTTGTTGTAAAGAACTCGTCGGAAAGGATTTGTTCCTCCGACCTCGCCTCCGGAACTGCCGAAAAGAGCACAAGGGTGCCATGGACTGGCTGGGGCCATGGCTGACAGGTTGCTGGAAAATCTGGCAATATTGGTGGTGGTGAAGAATCGTCGGATTGGAAGCATGCGACCAAACTCGTTTTCATCACCCGCAACAAAACACTGAAGAACAGGTGACCAAGTGATGTAGGGAGCCGCTGCTCGCATGCGAACCGTAGAGGTTGTCTCGGTTTCCGGGTCGACCAGTGAACACATTTTAGTTTCGCCGTCCATAGCTACAGTAGCAACGATTTGAGGATTTGTCGGATATGCGCACGTAATAGAAAGAATATACGTGCTGTGGACAGGTCGGTATAGGAATGGTAGAGGCTCCGGGGCGTGTGAGGATGTGAAGCTCCAGACTGCTATAAACCCATTTGCACAACCCACTAAAAGCTCAGTGGGTGACAGCCAAGCGACACACGAAGAGACTGTTGCAGGTGGCCTTGCTTCAAACGAAGCCGATTTTATGTTGACTATAGTCAATGTGTTAGCAGAGCGTGTTCCAAAATTCGATTCCTGTAGGAAAAGACTGACGGAATTCTGTCTCTTGTGCTCCTCGGCCTCGGGTGATATCCAACACTCTGACATTCCCATCACCCCAGACTGTCGCAAGCAAGCCGATAGGTTTTCTGATTTCTTCTTCGTCCTCCTCGCGTCTTGAGCGGGGCATGGGACACCAAGCCATACGTCTCAAATCACCCCAGTCGGCACATATGACTTGTCGCAATTCTGGTTTCTTCTCCATATCCAGAGTCTTGGTTTCAGTTTCGGTCTTTTTGGCTTTAAACTCCCAGATCTGGAGAGCACCAGGGAAAGGATCTGTAGGTTGAAATGCCGAGAAAGGGTCACTATCCTCAGACCTGTGCTCATTCTTCTGGTCTTCCGTGAGCGGTGCGGCCACGGCTAGATATTGAGACAGCCCATCTTGATTGGGGGCCCAAGCCATGCAATTTATCTTGTGGCCGACGTTGACAATCCATCCTTGTCGGGCTTTTTCTGACTTGTTGCCCGATTTTGCGTTCCCCCAAGCCACGCCAAAGTCGAAGGACTCATGATAACCCACATCGAAGGTTTGCTGGCTTGCTTGTGGGCCCATACGGACGTGGTGTTTGCGCTCATCTCGCTGGGGCAGATACCTGATGTATGCCAGAGACTCCTCGATGGTCTCAATTTGCTGTCGCTTGCGGAACGATCCTCCGATTTTTTTGTCGTAGTACCAGTCCCACCCACGGGTGCTTTCTTTTTTGAGATCATCGGGATGCACGCCCATGGTTGGCCCATACAGAGTTTCATCGACCTCGCATTTCCCTTCCAACGCATATCGAGTGGGGAATGCGGAATCAATGCCTCTAGTCCAATTTCCCCGAGAGTGGATAGCTGCCATCATATCTCGCTCGTCAGAACCGAACGTCAGAGCATAATGGATATCTTTAGACAAATGATCTTTCGGGTCGATGATGCCCCGGCTGTGCGTATCATCTGCAGATGGCACGATAATTCCACGCGCTGCTCGTTTCTTGAAATGCATCTCACGTGGCCGAGATGCGGCATGTTTCCTAGGGGTGATTTCGATGTCATCGATGTCCATCTGGTCGGGGTCAGATGCATCGGATTCTGGCTCTGAATCTCCTCTCAATTCATTTTCAAGTTGGTTTCCAGCCATTTCGTTCTCTTCCTCTTCAGCTGGCTCTTCGGCTTCTTCCTCGGAGACTGCAACAAATTCATCATCTGAATGTGAATCCTCATCCTGGGCTCGCCTTGCCCTCTTTCCGGGAGTGTTTCTTCTCGCATTCGGATCCTCTTCATCGCTGATCCCAGCCTTTTGGAATGGATCATCCACATAGACCGTCCTGGGACCTGACTGGCGTCCAGACCTGCGTCCAGCAGGCATTTTGTTTGGACAGTGTGGGCGGTGACAATCAATCTCCTGGCTGGTTGAAGATCAGTCTGATTACAGCAAGATCTAGCCAGCCTAGGCTATATCATCAAAAGAATCCGGTGTATTAGAGCGTGTCTACCCCTCTGAAATGAAGTGTAAGTAAAGCTTGAATACACGAACGTGCAAGGCGGTGGCACTAAGCCATAAGCGGCTAGTGTCTTTTCTGCCTTGAACCTGAGGCTCCCATCATCCTCTCCTCTTCCCCCACGCATTCCACGCATCCCACACACTCTACACATTCTACACGTTCTACACGTTCTACACATTCCACACACTCTGTTTTGATTTTCCTATTGCGTCAAATATACTGTCACATTCCTCAGATATTCGTTCAACCCCAATTGCTTGAGCACGATATGCCATGCTTCATATTTCTCGAGGCCGACAGGGTCCGTGGCCAATATTGGTGTGACAGAACCGCCATAAGCCTGTAAAATGAGGATCCCGTGATCACTCCAGGCCTGATGTGTCAAATTACGCCTATACCACCTTCCTAAGTCAGAGCATCAATGATCGCATGGCGCTACACAGCTCTTCCAGGGTTCCTTTTGTAGAAACTCTATCAACGTTTGACAGCAGTAACCCGATCCGGTCATAGAACAGTCTCTATGTTGTCGTGACTGCAAAGTGGCATTCCCTGACATGATACTGATACCCAGGGGTTACTCCGGCGATGCAACGATAGATGTGTTGAGGATGCTACGGCATTTCTGTCCATGTAGATTTTGCAAGTTCCAAGATCCGGGCCAAGAGGTACTCGTACAACGAGCATCTCACCAGGAATTGATCCAGCTGTGTTTCTCCAGGGGTCTACTCTTAGCACAACCAAAATGGTGTGGCTGATCACGCTGGCTGATATATTCCAATGACATTCATCTGCGGCACTCACAGACTGTGAAGGTATCGAACAACTCGATCAATCAAATCCTGCTGGCCTTCGCTATGGACATTGTGAGCAGCTCCTTCAATAACCCCGCTGTTTTCACTATCCCATTTGGTGCCTCCTGCCTCGGTAGCTTGTTGCCATCGCTGTAGTAGCTTGGCCTTGTCCACCCAATGGGGGCAATATTCGTCTGCACCGGAGTACAAAAACATGATCTTTGAATCAATTAATCCTCTGGTACCAATCATACCAAAGGTCTCTTGCAAGCGCTTATCGGTCAAGTCAGAGCTAAAGACATCATCGTCAGATGGATGCTCAGGGCTCTCAGGGCTGACCAGGCTTAAGAATCTCCGGGCACTCAGAGGTGTATCGGGAGGATAAGATAGCTTTGCGGTCAAGTTCATGGGGAGAATAGAATCGCCCTGGTCCTCTGTATATGGCTGCTTCTTGGCGAAACCCACAAGTTGATCGTAGACCTTTGTAATCTCATCAGGCTGATCAGAGGTGTCGATAATAGCTTGCAGACCCTCTCTGTCCGAAGCCGGTGCCTGCAGAATAGCACCATCCAGCTCAGGACGAACGATATGCTTCAGACCGAGATTGAACTCCCTTTCGGGCACGGGATTCGGCGAGTAAAGATAATGGAGCACATCTTGGCTACCAGTGGAATGGCCCATGACAGCGATCTTCCCACCTTTTGTCGGGGCACCAGG
The DNA here is from genome assembly GCA_911197225.1 of Penicillium salamii. Classification (NCBI taxonomy): domain Eukaryota; kingdom Fungi; phylum Ascomycota; class Eurotiomycetes; order Eurotiales; family Aspergillaceae; genus Penicillium; species Penicillium salamii. The sequence continues at coordinate 277,184 of CAJVOY010000080.1, read as the reverse complement.
CTGGCGCGAGGCCTTGAGATCCCGAATGAAACGCACGCATTGACCGAGCTCTTCTACGTCGCGATCGAGGCTTCCGACTCCCCACCCGCCGTAGGATGAGGAGAGCAGAACGGAAAAGACTGACCACTCGGTATTTTCTAGAGCTTTGGCCAGTTTGGATACGTAGGGAACAGTGCAAAATCCATCTGTCAGTCCGCCTACGAAAATCAGACTGTTGATTTTGTTGATTCCCTCTGCTGGTGGGGTGAACTCGAAGGCCACAAGTCTGGGAGCCTGCGGGGAGGTTAGATTTGAAGGGTTTTAAGGGAAGGGAAATGCATACATATTCGTGGAGAACACCTCCATGTGACAATCCACGACTGGCGTTGGATGACATGTTTTTATGGTTGTTGCAATGGTTCAATAGTTGAGAAAGGGAGTGTCGAGACAATGGGGGCGATTGACGTTGACGTGCAGGTGGGGTTACCAGACCCCGACTAAATCATCTGCGAGATATTGATTTATGCTGAGAATCCCAACCGCCCATGGCAATCAAGTCAATATTTCAAAATCGAAAAAGAAACAAAGTAAAAGTGAGGGAATATCTACTTGCAAACAGCGGGGGAAATTCCATTGGGGCACCGGGTGGACATCTTTGGGGGTCGATTAGCACATAGTTCGTGTCGATTGAAATCCGTCTGTACACCAACTTGGGTAGCGTCTGATCAGCCTATTTCAAGACCGGGAAACATTAGAACGTCGATGCTTCGCCATGAGCTCTCAGGGCAGTTAAATAATGCGGCTCTACGATATAGAACGGATGTGCCTTGAGCTATGCCGGATATGGCTGTAGGACAAGGAGCTAACGAATCCACAACCGACATTGTTACTGGATTCTACAGTTATGTCAAGCCTTTGAAAAGCACATCTGGACCATGAAGAGAGAACTTTGAAATTTGAACTATATCAACAAGAAAGAGATCATTCAAACACCACCAGAAGTGCACGGATTTGGAACAGCAGAGGTTATAAAGGGGTATATCACAGCACAGGTAGTAGTAGACAGTCCAAACATCATTTCATGCGAGACTTGAGAGACGAAGATGCATTGGATCATTTGGACACCGAAAAATAGATGAGGCTTAAACCTTGAGCCACAAGCTCAACACACCCTTGAGGTACTCGACAATCTCAGAGCCACCAAGCTTGCTTTCGCCGTACAAGCGGTCGACAAAGGTGATCGGACACTCGGAGACCTTGTAGCCCATTGCCTTGGCACGGACCATCATTTCCATCTGGAAGCTGTAACCCTTGCTCTCGGTGTTGAGAATGACCTTCTCCAGCACGGACTTCTTGTACAGGCGGAAACTGCCTGTCAGGTCACTCACACCGGGCATCAACATGACATCGGCGATCAAGTTGGCAGTGCGCGACGTGAACTTGCGGAACAAGTCCCAGCCATAGACACCGCCCTTAATATCGCCGCGGTTCGCATATCTGGTTCCAGTCACAATGTCGGCGTCGGTCTCCTTTTGGATTCTGATCATTTCGGGAATAAATTTGGGGTGGTGGCTGAAATCAGCGTCCATAATGATGACATAGTTGCCGGTCACGTATTTCAGGCCGTGCACATAGGCGGTTCCAAGGCCAAGCTTGCCCTCGCGAGGCTTCAGGACGATGTGTTCGGGGCCATAGAGCTTCTGGAGCTGCTTTGCGATCTCGAGGGTGCCGTCAGGGGAGCCGTCGTCGACGACAATAACCTCCCAATCCAGCTTCCTGGTAGTGGAGAAAATATATCAGTACAAGGCTTATAGTCATGAGTGAATTGGCACATACTCCTCAACGAAAGTTCGTTGGATCAACCAAACGATGATAGGGAGGTTCCTCCGCTCATTGTAGGTGGGAAGGATGATGGAGTACTTGTTGGTCGCACCCATTTTGAAACAGCCGTAATTGAATTAAGAGATAAGGAGCGGTACAAGATCAGAAGATCGAGGAATTAGAAGAAGAAAAGTAGGGAACGTATGGCTGACAGCTTGTTGCATGCGGCAACGCCAGATCGCGGCCAAGTCGCCAGATCCGGTTGCCACCGCCTCGGGCAGAACCCGATAGCTTATCGGATCTCCAAGTGCATCTTGTTTGGATCAACATCCTTTTCATCTTCACGTATTAAACACATTGCAATGGATCCCTTGACTGCAGCACATCATCGAAATGCATCCAGGTGTATGCGCTCAATCCGTTTTAGGGCTTTAGGCTCTGGCTATCCCTTACTGACTTGATTGCCCGTGCAGCTTCTCGGCCCCGCAGCTCGACCAGAGGTCCTCTTGATGCATTAGATGAGTGAGCATCAGATGTTACTTCTCACCGCTCCATATTGTGTCTGACAGCACCCCCATAGTCCTCTTTCTGCTTCGACTCTACCCACTTCACCGACCAAGGACAAATCAATGGCTTCCAACACTTTCACCGGGGCATCTTTCCACGAATTAGACCCGCTAGCTCCAGATGATCTGCCTGAAACCCTAGGAAAAGACCTCTCCTTCCTCCTTAGACATAATGTCTTCCATACGCTCTCTCATCTCGACATTCCTCCACCACTGCGATCAGAATTCCTCATCCTCAACCCTGGAGAACCTCTATCTTCCTCTTTGGCTATTCTCGAAAAGCTATTAAGTGAGGGACGGTTTCTCGTCGCGGCGCATTTCTCAGCTTCCATCCTTACATCCTCGTTAATATCATCCACCGACATCAGGCTTATCTTCTCCCTGTTCTACACACGTCTTGCTTGCTTGGAGCTATCTGGCAATACGGTTTTCGCATCTCAAGAATCCAAAGCGCTGGAGGATCTGAGCTCCGCATTTTATTATATTGATGTGGGATCGGCTCGGGCAGATAATGATAATGATCTTGAACACGAGCATGCCAATGAACATGAACCTCGCCATATTGTCCCATGGCCACTGCGTGTTTTAGCCGTGAGACTCCAGAGCATTGGATTTGGAGACTCCCGTCGGGGTATTGGGGGGTTGTACGAAATCGGAATTGAGGTGCGCCGGGAGATCATGAGAAAGGGGATCAGTGAGACAGAGCGGGATGTATGGAAACAAAGACTGGCCGACCTCGGTATCAGCAGCATCAATGCGCTTATAGAGATGGGTGATTTTGATGCAGCCAGGCGATCACTTGGTAATCTCCGAGTACCTGGACCTGAAGCAGAACTCACAAAGCTGAGGAAAGCGCTTCTTCTTTTGCGAGTGGGTGATTTGGACGCTGCGAGTCAGGTATTCGGTGATGCGAACGAGACAAAAGAAGCCGCTCTATTAAAGCCTCTTATCAGCATGTCAGATGGTCGCTATTCTGATGCTGTGGCTGAATGGCGCGCCCTTGGGGATGATAGGACACGAACAGATGGAGCTCTGGTAGCCCAAAATCTAGCAGTGTGTCTATTGTACACAGGCCAACTGGATGAGGTATTTACCACTGGCGTCCTTGTATGGCCGACTCAGCTAATACTTTCTCTACAGGCTCGTCAGCTCCTCGAAGCTCAAGTTTCTACCAATCATTCATTTGGCAGTCTGGTCTTCAACCTATCCACAATCTACGAGCTCTGCTCTGACAATGCGGGTTATCTCAAGGGCCAATTGGCTGAGACGATCGCAAAACAGCCTGTGACCGGGCAGACGAATTTGGATCGGCCAAACTCGGACCTGAAGTTATAACCTATTAGATATCCATGAAGAATCGAACTGATGAAGAATTCGAGTCTTGACTAATTCATGAATTTGGAATAGCATCAATCTGCTAATGATAAACTGAACCACCTCCCAACCAACACCATGCAAATGAATGGACACCCCTATATGCCCTTGTTCACAAAACGCCTAGCCCAATATGTACTCATGCAGCCAATGAATTTGGCTCTGGTTTTGGCGGCCTCTGTCTTGGCCGTTTAATGATAATCTTATCACCCTCTCGTTCCCAACGGAGCTTCTCTTTCTCAGCCAATGTCTCCCATGTCCAACCTTGATCGTCTCCCGTGCAGCCGTGCAGAATCCAATTGATATGCGCGTTGAGATAAGCACTGCCGACAGCCTTGAGCGCATGTCTGCGCATCCGATCTACAGCCCAATTCATCACTGCGCGAACATGAGAGTCCACACTGTTATGGACCTGCCAGAAGACCACCCAATTGTTGTGGATCAGCGCCGTGAGAACCTTGTCTACCATCTGTGACTGGTAAGCGTGCTCTCTGCGCGCGCGGGCGCGCAATTCAAAGGCTGCTGCCATATCTTCTTGTCGACAGGCATAATCGAGGATCATATATGTAATTAATTCCTTGGCTTCCGGGAGCGGATGGGATGGTGAATGCAGTTTGTCCAGGACGTATCGCAAGGAAGGAAAGTATGAGGGTGGGTGATGGGCGAGGATAGATAGTCGGATGGAGAAGACGTGGATTCTTTGTGAAAATGCCGTCGAAACTGTCGCGGCCGTTGCCAGAACGGCTTCGCGCAGCTTGCGAAGTGAGAGCAGGAGCGTGGATAGCTCTGTTGCTGGTGGCGGAATGCCCCTCCGTGCGGGGTTCGATTTCAAGGGTGACTGGAGAGCGGGCGGGTTGGAAGTTGCATCGTTCGATGAGCTTTTTGGAAGAGATGCATGTGCGGCTTCCAGATCTTTCGAGTGATCGTCACAGAATCGCATATATCTACCAGCAATATTGTCGAAGTACTCCGCCTGGACCTTGTGGTCCAACAACCTGCGGGTGTTAGTACAAATGGGGGTATCTGCGAACCAAAGACATACTTCTTGTCGCCTTTTGAAACGAATCCAAAGATCTGCAACGAGTCAGCTACCGGGCGTAAGCGACTCATCTTGCCGTTGAACTGGCAACTGGCAATTGACATCAGAACGTTCGAAGTTGATATGGATCATGTTTGCACTGTTTGCTTCCCTCCGGCCGAGGTCCCAACGGTCAAGTTCCTATTTCCTCCCCAACTACCCAACGGTCTTCTCCTTTTTTTTCCTTGTAAATGATTTTGGCTCTTCGAATTCTCACTTGATTGAACCAGTCTGGATTTTGGCTGACTTGTACTACATAAGTCAGTGGGTGGGTGACTTCCAACCTCATTGCTCACAGCCTCATACTTGCATATCACATGTGATGGCTCGCCAGCGTCGCCCTATTGAAGACAGCCAGGTCTCAGGGGATAGTCAGCCTGCAGGAATTGCTTCTGTCGTCGGGGAGGCACCACCTAAACTTCTAAAGCGACTTCTGCATTGGGATGATCTACCTCATTGGCAACGAGACAACCATCACATACATAGTGGATATCGGCCCGCCTCGTCCTCATTTTTGAGTTCATTTCGATCACTGGGTTACCTTCACAATGAGACGGTTAACATCTACACCCACCTGTTACCAGCCGCAATTGCTGCTCCGGCGGCATACGGACTCTATCACGTACTTGCTCCCCGGTACCGGAACGCCGCCGATTCCGACATCCTCGCCTTTTGCAGTTTCTTCGCAGGGGCGAGCTTTTGTCTTGGTATGTCTGCGACCTACCACACTATCTCGAATCATTCTCCCGTGGTAGCTCGCATTGGTAATGCGCTTGACTACATTGGGATTGTGGGACTTATCGTGGGGAGCTTTGTACCCAGTGTCTTCTACGGGTTTTACTGTGTCCCCGAACTCCAACATCGGTATTGGACCATGATCTGCACCATTGGACTGGGCTGTGTGGTTGTCTCCGTTCTTCCCCGGTTCCGCACACCCACCTGGCGTCCATTTCGCGCGGCCATGTTCGTGGGGATGGGCTTGTCTGCCGTCTTTCCCGTGGTTCATGGAGTTTTACTCTTTGGCTTTGAACGTATGAGACAGCAGATTGGCCTTGGGTGGCTCTTGCTTCAGGGCTTTCTCTATATCCTCGGAGCAGGGATCTATGCGGCTCGAGTACCCGAGCGTCTCATGCCCGGGCGATTCGACATTGTGGGGAGTTCGCATCAGATCTTCCACGTGCTGGTTGTCTGCGCCGCGTTGGCTCATCTCACAGGGTTACTGAAGGCATTTGATTATCGGCACAGTGGGGCAGCCGAAGCGTGTCAGATTCTAGGCGGCTGAATTTGGGGGACTGTCGCAACACAAGTCGAGGTTGGACAACATGCTCATGGCAAATTTGTTCAAGAGGTAGCATGGAATGGCAATGATTATGTAGCCTACGTGGCGCGACTCATGTTCAACAACCTCAGGGATCAAAGATCCCCCTGCTGACGATGACTTGGATCAGTATGTGCGACAATAACCCAAGGGTTTAAACGAAGCGGTGTGCAAGCAATTCGGCTCCCAGGAGTAAGTCCGGTCAGCCGATGGACAGTCGTTCTTTTTTTTTTTTTTTTTTTTTTTTTTTTTTTTTTTCCTTTTTTTTTTTTTTTTTCCAGCTGTCCTTCTCTGTTGTCCGTTTTTTTTTGGCGCTTGCGCGTCGGCGCTGTGATTATACATGTACGGCGTGCCTTGGCAC